>JAPYZM010001375.1:0-19511 GCA_030522845.1 Psyttalia concolor
TCTCGGTGGTCGAATATTAAAGCCCAAAGTGAAATGCCAATTCAAAAAGGGGGGGATGAGGGAGACAGGCCGAGTGGACTCGTAGTCTGATGTATTGACTTTTGGAGGCAGGCTGAGCTGGTTCAACATAATGCGGTCTTCAAGGGGCTCAGCGAGAGGATAGAATTGTCTTTTCGTACCTCCCTAAGCGGTTTAACCCAAAATTGCATTTCATTTTGCAAATAAATCTCCTTAGACCGGCGAAATCGGGGGGGGGGGGGAGAAATTTTATTAGAGTCAATTAAATAAATAAATTTATTTAAAGTGCCCCAAAATTGAGACTTCTTTCCTACTTTGACGAGTAATATCAGACGTTTCGTTTGAATTAAGTAAATAAATAATTAATTATTTGGATCGAGTTTGCCGTAGAGATTGCGGGAGGAGATTGACCGAGGAGGGCATACTATTTTGACGTCTGGAAATTAATGGTCGAATTTTGGTGGTAGAGAGTGAATTAAATTGAATCGTTCGGAGTTGAATGGGTCCAGTGATTCTCCTGGTGACTTACCACTGACGAACGCTCGAATTACCCTTTCAACTTTATCTGATTGTGATTGGGCAGTCTATCAGAACTCGCCGAGGCGAATTTCAATCGAATTTGTTGGGAGATTGGAGGAGATGAGCCGGAAGGATTGTCTTCCTTTTTGCCGCCTCATGTTTACTTAGCTTTCCTCATTATTATTTCTGGACGGTATACCGGGTTAATTGTGCATCCTACCCGGGATGATGTGAGCGAGAAGAACTGATGGCATTGGGTATGAGGGATCTGGGGGCGACGCATCTCTCGTCTTCCTTGGGTATACCTCGCAGACGAGCTCTGCCGGCTTAAGTTTCTCCCGTCTGTGCGCTAAACCGCTTAAAATTATAATAAATCCAACCGCCGCGGGAGATGAACCCGCAGAAAATCAGATGTAAAATTATAATGCTCGAGTAACATCTAGTTTACTCGAGTTTACTTACGGCGAAGGTCAGGAATATCATACGCGATACAACTGCAGACTGTCTTCCCCCGATTGTTGATTGAAAAATTATTTTTACACAGTAATCGAAGAATTCTTCTTTTCAATCACTCGCTAAAAAAAAAAATAACTGGAGCGTTAATAAAACATTTTTAACCTAGGGAGAAAAAGTAGTCGCCCTCCCGTGGTGAGCGAGGAAAGCTCGTCTGATTCTCCTCCCGAGGGCTAAATCCGCTTTTTCGGCCGGAGTCCGAGCGGAGCGCGGGCTAGAATGCTCACTTTCGGTTCGTGTAGGCGGAAAAAAATTTTTACACCCGCTGTTGAGCCCCGGTAATTACTGCCAATTAAATTCGAGTGACCAAGGCCACTTTGCCGTGGGTAATAAATTTTTTTTTGCCCGGCAAACCCTTTTTTACTGGAAAGGGCGAGATGCGGTGGCGAAAGAGTTACAGAAATTGCGGCTCACGCGCGATAGAGTGGGCAAGGTACTCGGTGAGAATAATTAGAGCAAGATTAAATGACCCTAACTGGGACGTCGAGCGTTGTTATATGCTGGGAGAAGTGAGGATGGTGGATACAAAGGACAGCGGTACGCAGTCGAGTACTGTAGAGGCACTCGGAATATTTTTGCGAGTTGGGCTTGCCAGTAAAACAAGGTGGACGCCATCTGCGACGGCCCCTGCCGCTAGGGCGTTAATTAGCCGGGACTTGGGCGCGGGGTGGAACTTAATTGGCCACGACAGTCCGAGCTCTCTATTATTTTTATTTCAATTGTATTTTGTTTAATGGGGGCATTCTTCCCGGGTAATTCCTGATTGCAGTGGGAGCTGATTGAGCATTGATGAAGAAGGGGGTTTGCTTGGCCTCCCCGAGAGAAAATTCATTTTTATTTCGCACGGGAGGAATAGATCTCCAACGAAATATCTTTCACCTCGTGTAATCGTGACCTTTCTCATCAGTTTTATTCAATTATTCTTCAATTAGAATAATTTTTGTTGATTGAGTAATTGATTAAATTTTATTTACTATACATTATGTTGTACAAATACAATGTGACACAGAGTTACATAGCAAAAGCCGATAAACAACAATTACAAGATATAGCGCACAAACATTCCAGTAAGAAAATAATCTATAACCCCTTAATAATTGAAAAGAGACTCTTAAGGGCTGTCTCCCCGAAGTATGACTAAATTGATTTTTCTAATTACAGCCAGATAATTTTTTTTCATTTTTTCTAAACCAAATTTCCGACACGCGAGAATCATAACTGCATGTCGCTAATTGGATTTCACAAAAATCAAGAAATTCTTTTCTTTGTCATTGGGAAAATCAATTTCGTCACGTGACCCCTCGAGAAGACTGGCCTTAAGGGCAGTAGAAAAGGAGAGGAAGTTAAGGAAATGAGCGAAGGGAAGGGTTCACTTGGTATCTGGGGGGGTGGAGGGAATCATTGATAGGCCGGGTTTAATTAACGCTGACTTTTTTATTAAATATAATGCAATTACGTCACCTGTCTTGGACCAAGACAATGGGGAGTGCTAATTTAACCGGCAAACTCCAAGTTTATTAGGCGTCGCGTTACGCCCACCGTAATTTAATTTAACGAGAGCCCCCCCCCCCCCCACCCCCTCCACATGCGGCATGTGCTGCCGAGAAACGAGTCTATT
Source organism: Psyttalia concolor (assembly GCA_030522845.1). Lineage (NCBI taxonomy): Eukaryota > Metazoa > Arthropoda > Insecta > Hymenoptera > Braconidae > Psyttalia > Psyttalia concolor. The sequence goes on from JAPYZM010001375.1 coordinate 2,669, forward strand.
CACCGATTAAACCAACAATTGGCTCTACTTTCTGCTTACAGGTTCACCACCAAGGGATGCCACCTCCTGCTTGTTTGGCTGCTCGCCGCATGTGTTGGTAAGTCTGGCTGTACATATGTCTCACTAAGTCTCAAGTTTTCCATCAGTCTCATTTTTTTTCTCTCTCTCTGTCTCTTGCGTAATGAGAGCCGACGAGAATTGCGAGAGACTGACTCGAGATTTTTTGTCTCTTTTTTTTTTTCTCCCCTTCACTCCGTGCGAACTTTTCCAATTATTTCATTACGTAAAAAATACGCGATGCTTGTTCTCACGTACGTAAATTATAATTATTGGCCCGCGCGGTGGGGAGGGGGGGGGGGGGGATTTTTCTCATTTATTTCAAAGTTTCGGGGAAGTTTCGGGGGGGGGGGTTAATGAGAGTTTTATGCACAGAAAAATGAAAAAAATCGAGATTAATGGGGAGGAATAGGTAAATAGGGTGAGAAATTTTTTGACTGTCGAGGGTATATTTCCAAATTTTATTGAGGGGGTGGTGGAATTTTTTTTCCGAGCGTCAAAAATACTAGAGGATTTTTAAATGGTCAGGGGAATTTTTTCTCGCATGGAATTTTTTCACTCACGGAATTTTTTTCTCTCCGTGTAATTGTGCAGCGAGCCAGGGTGGATGATAGCGGAGATAAGAGAATTAGAATTAAATGTATCGCGACTTTTTTTGGTCCCAGGGGTGGGAAAAGGATTCGTGAGAGACTGGTTTACGGATATCTTTGAGGGCACGTTATTCACGGTCGCGCGGACTATTTTCCCGGGCTGAGGTTTTCCCCAGTGTCACTGAGTCCCGTAGAAGCCCTACAGACTTCCGGTTTGTCTCTTTCCTCCTTCGACACTTTGGGGAGTTCCTAGGTAACGGGAAAAGCTGAATTTTTTTTTTGCTCCATCGCAGGAGAGAGGGAAGAGAAATTTTTTTTCTGATTCTTTCGTTGACTCTCGGGCTCGCTGAATTTTCTCCTCTTGGTTTTAACTCGAGGATGGGATATTTAGGGTCTCTCTGGGGGACTCTAGACGTTTAAATCTTGGTCTCGCATGCGGAAAGAGATGAACGGGTGTGTACCGAATGGCTTGAGTGAATGTAACGACTAGTGTACTCCATCCTCTATTTATGGTAAGGATGGTCTACATAAATTTTTATGATTCTCCCCTTTTTACTCCAGTTTCTCCAATTTAATAATCCGATCGATGCCTTAAAATATGAGCCTTTCCCCTCGCACTCTCATTTAATTCCTCACAAATTTCCATCACTTCCGCCGTTTTTCGGATTTTTTTTTCGACGTCTTCATCAAATTTTGGGGAATTCTTTTTTCCCCTCTCTTCTCGTACTCTCGGCGGCAACTCAGGACATCCCAAGAATGAAAGGGGGTTGGGAGTTATCTCATCAGGGGGCTGAGGAAATTTGCGATTCAAAGCCTCCTTCAACCACTTCATTCTCCTTGAATAGTTCTCGAGGTAGTTAGAGAAGAAAAATTTTGAGCACTTCGAAATTGCGCGGTCCATATTTGGTTCGCTCTCGTTGCTCTGTTTCCCCAACGGAAATGAGAGATCGCGGAGAATTCTGGGGTGAAGGGGTTGTTAATTTACCCGGGGATCTTTTGGACGGAGAATGAGAGGCAGGGGAAGACGAAAGTACTGGAAATTATGGGCTGAAAAAATATTTTTCTAGAATTTTACTTCACTCTCGAATTGCGCCTCGACATGTCATTCGTAGGTCTCTTTGCTTGTGATTTTGATTTAATATTTTTCCACGTGTATCACGTGTACCGTAAATTTTTAAGGATCTTGGGAGAAGCTCGCCGGCGAGTGAACTCCGGAGCTATCGATCGCCTCCAAGGCGAGTCGCGGGGACGACGCGTTGCACGGGCGCATTGTGCGTAACGTCTTTTGGCGGGGGTGAAGGTGTGTTCCTAGGGGAGAAATTAATTTCCCCCCCAAAATTCTGGGAATTTTAAAATCGAAGGAATTCACCGCTCGACCAGTCTCGGGATTTTCCATCGTCTCGTCATCAAATGATCGCAAATAATTTGAAGTAATTGATTTTAATTAATTAAAGTGGGCTACAAGTGATCGATTATCACTTGCGGGATTTATGAGTCTCATTTATTTAATTTATCAGTCGCATTTTGAAATAATTCACTCTCATTTTGGAATTTTAATGGGAAATCCTGACCATCTATGGAAATCAAAAGCGATTTTTTTATTTTCCCGGCTCTCTGATCGTCGCGAAGTTTAATGGATTGCGGAATTAGATTAGAAATTCAAAGTAATTCAGGTGATGGTAGAACGCGCGTTAATTAAGATGCTTGGAGAGCTCCAAGTATCCAGCAATTCTAGCGTCAACCGAGAATATATTGCCACATTGTGAGATCGATGAATGGAAATGGGCGGAAATGCAAGTTTTGCACTCGGCAAAGTTGCACTGGTGGTTATGAGCGCAATTTAAGGCTATACCCGTTACTCGAATGTCTGCATAACCGTAAGTGCCATTGACGATTTTAAAATGGCGCCGCTGAATGTAGCACGTGCTGCAGCAAAAAAAAAATCGGGTTTTCGGCGAACTACATCGAAATTTCATTCTAAAACGCGGATTACCTCAGTAACGAGGGGTTTTACGAGATAATGTCACAAGATCATTTTTGTAGCTGATCAATTTTGCAACAAAAACACTCTCTTGATGATTTTTCTTAACATTATTCCTTACTGAGATAATACGGGTTTTAACAAAATATGAAAAATCCACTTATCTCGCTTTACCAGTCGCTCCGAATTTTTCAACGAAATTGTTTTTGCAATTGGATAAAAAAGAAAATGCGACTTTTTTTTTTGTTTGCTGTTGTACCGTAGAGTGTTCTGTATACACGGATTTCGAAGGCGCGGAGGGAAGGGAATGGAAGAAAGGCAGAGCGGAGAATGGGAAAGAAAGAAGGGGAGGAAATAAAAGGAGAAATATATTGAACACATTATCCGCTAAATGCGCCTCGGTGAATCCAGCATTATCGGAAACTCGTTGAACCTACTTTTTATCCTGCCAGGCGTACCTTAACGGAAGCCGCGTGAAACCCGACACATTCACAGGCGCGTATTAGCTATTAAAGAATCGATTTTATCTACTTAATCTGCAATGATTTTCAAAAATCGCGCGCTGGATGGAAATTCAAAATTCCCAATTAAAAATTGATTCTTCGTCCCCTGCCGGGGGGATCCCTTATTTTATTTCAGAGCAGAATTCCCTCAGAAACCAAATCTGAATGAATAGCCGACACTCAATAGTCTGTAGACAATTTTCAAGCGGCAAAAAAATATTTGAAAAATATCGACAAAGGGCTTTTCAATTACATCATCAGTTTCAATGCCCTCAACATCTCAAAAGAGTCTATTTTCTCGTCAAGTAATTGGCTACCTGCCTCGCCGATGTAATGTATCGTGTGTCCTTTGACACAACAATTTCTCTATATTTTTTTTTTTCTCTCCTGTCGATGGATCCAGGAGCAAAGAGAATTATTAATTGACTAGATGCTTTGGGAGAGCCCTCTCTTCACACACAATATTTTTCCCCGTCACTATTTTCTTTTTTCACGGCTTTCCTAGATTCCTCATTCTCTACTTTGTCCTCCTCCCCCCCCAACATCCACTGGGTCTGCGCTTAATTGGATTTTAACGAACAAAAAACCGGTTACTTCGCCCCTCCCCCGGAGTAATTTTTCCTTGATGTCGTTGGTAGTTAAACGGGAGGCGCGTAATTCCACAGGCAAACAGAAAGAAAGTGCCGAGTCGAGGAAGTGGGAGAGGGGGGGGGGGTGTACGTCATGTAGATAGGGGAAATGAAAAAAATATCGGGAGACAGGGAAAATGGGGGGAAAGGAGACATCAATTTCGTTGGCAATTAAAGGGATTAAATAATTATTCAGCCACCCCATAAAATTTGAGACATTTCAAGCAGTCAATTGATTTTACTCAAGAGTTTGGACATTGTTAATGATTTTTGGTTAGTTCTCGGCGGAAAAAAAAATGTCAGTCAACTTCTAGGAGATTTCACATTGATTTCAACGAAGAATGGTTTCAGGGGGTGAGTTGCGCCTCGTATTTTCTTGGTAAAAACAGGGGGGCAACAAAGCTCGGCGCCAGCACTAGTTCTCCTCATTAACTACACGACAAACACTCTTCGCAAGTTGGATAATTAAGTTTTCTGATAAAAGTTTGGCGTTTGGGTTTGTTCATTGCTTAAGAAGATTTTTATTATAATAATAATGATTCTAGTGAATTGACAGCACAAAATAATGTATAAAAAAGATTACTTTCAATTTACAATTTTGCGGACAAAATTGAATGCAGCAAAAAAAATTAATTCAGTTAAATCAAACGATTGGCAGATTTTTTTTAAAACCGAAACGTTGGTTAAGTTCTTCATAAAATTACGATAAATAAATCGAATACATTTAATTTATTGAATTCAGTGTAAAGATCAACAGTAATCAGCGAAAAGTGGGAATAAATTTGTTAAAATTGACGCGTGTCGGTTCGAGTGTTGGTCGTGACGAGGTGTAACCGTGAAAAGAGCCAATATTCCGCTCGACTGTGCGACACTAGGGACTTGGATTCATCGGGGGAATTCAATTAGCGCCAGTTGCTGGAAACCTCAAGTTATTTGCACCCGGTCCACGATTTTCCAGGCACCGACATTTCCCTGATACCCGCTATACATGTACCAACCAGCCATCTTATCCAGAGTGCAGTCCTTCCCCCAGGAAGGTACTCCACAGGAGAAAGAGGGGAATTCCCTTCTGCCCCTCAGTGACTCAACCCAAAAGCCCATCTCAGAATTTCGAGGAACAAGAAATATTCTCATTATGGGGGACAACTTGCACGTACACTTTACCAATAGTCCCGGCAACTTGGTAACTCTATTCACGTTTCAATTCAACTGGGGAGGGTTTTTTTCTATTGTATACGGGAGTAAATAGAAAATTTATAATGGAAAAGTTGTTGCATTCGTTGCTGGGGGGAAGTTAAAATTTATTGAGATTGAATTTTTATTCCGTTCCTTGGCGAATTTTACCGCCGATTTAGATTGATTTATAATTGGCGAGTACACTCTTCATTTTTTTTTCGTCAACGGCCAACAGTAAGCTTATAAATCCACTTACCAGCCCATCCATCCCGAGACTGGCGGGCCCATCTCGCTAGCGACGCAACCGGGGTGGGAGTGGTGGGGAGCGCGTGCACAAGTGGGACTGCGGGCGGAGTGGGGATCGCTTCCTCAGTGGCGACGGGTCACTAACTCATCTACCCTCAACGAGCCACCCTCTACCAACTCATTAAAATTCGATTTGCAATATCTCAAAGAAAGTGCGAAGAATTACCATCAAATGTTGAAATCAAATGCAAGAAGTTCACCAGCAGTAAATTGAAACTTCCCCGGCATTCTGTTCCATTAGTGAGCGGAAAAAAAAAAAATCCCTGAGAATATTCGTACTACAACAGCTGAATTTATTCCATTTCAACTTAGTTTGCCCCTTTCATATTCTCCCTTGAAACTTGGTCCTTTATTTCCTTCGGAAATTTTTAGTGGTTGTCGATTCCAGTCCTCCGACGCTAGATAAAAAAGTGAATAAAAACACTCATTTTTTCCTCCCTCTTTCTACCCTATTTTGCATAGTTGTCTCGTGCGTTTATTTTCTCAGTTGAGCTCTCAGGGCCTGTGTGCTTAGAAGTCTGCTTCGTGCGATTCAACTTTGAAGTGGTTTTTTCCTCACCTCACGTCATGCCAACGTGAAGATCTGTCTCAGCGTGCTCGGGGGAGGGCTTCAAGTGCCTCCTACAACCGCAAACAAAGGTCTGGCTTTTGATCGAACCAAAGAGGCTTATCGAAGCTCCGTAAGCGTGAGAGTGAAGTTTTTCAAAAGAAAAAAACAAAATTTGAATTAAGACGCGGTTGGCAAAATCGTCTAGGCTCTGCGAGTTTGTTTAACATGAAGTCTGTTACTCCTGGGAAACACTTTTCGTATTGAAAACATTTTCCAAGACCACAGGAGTCCTCAGTCATTTTTTTCCCCTTTCTGGAATGAAAGGACGACGGAAAATTGTCCTTTTTCCTTCTCCAGAGTAGCCGAACAATTATTTCCAGTGATCGTTTCTTCCAGTCTCACTTACACCGACGATATATTTTTTCCTCTCCAGTTCCACCCTCGCTCGGTACACTCCAGTACATTTCCATCTTCCTTCTCGCGTGCGGAGAAACGGGAGGGAGACGTTCAACGGCGGAAGGAGAGACAGATAAAAAATAAAAATAAAAAAAAAAAGGCTTCGGTTGTAGGAACACGAAACGGATACTCTTACCAACTGCCAACGTGATATTGTGAGAACCGCGTCGAGCCGTTATCGCACGTGCAACGCCACTTCCACGACTGGGAAAATACACGGAAAAATAACAGGAGGAATTGTTTAAAAAAAAATCCTCCATTATCTTTCCCTCCGGCAAATTTTTATTTTCCGAAAGGGTTATTTCTCCAGATTTCCCTGCAATTTAATTGTTCATCATTAATTCTCCAGGATTTGAGGCAGCCTAGCCCTCAGGTTAATCGAGCTTCATCTGGTTTACCCCAGGACAGTAGATAAATTTTTGAGATGATGAGATGGCGAGAAACTGAAAATTTCCCGAGTCAATCCAATAAATTCAGAATGAGGTGTTTAGATGCTCGCAAACTTCTTCCTCTGTACTGAATCAGCCGAGGGGGATGAACAGATTGGCCAATTGGTATCAATTGCCATGGTGCGGGTAACGGGGGGGCCGGGGGGGGGGGGGGGGATCAGGGGGGGAATAAAAAAATGGGAAAGCTCAGTTGATTTCTCGCCGTCTATTTCTGAGAGAGATGAAGAGGGACTGTCTCTTATCATTTCTGCCTGTCGAATGATAAATACGACGGCACCCTCTCCGGGGAGGGGGGTGAAGGACATTTATCCTGTCGCGAGGGTTGCGGAAACACGGGTTGAGCTGCGATACGTCAGGATGTATGGGTGTGACGGGTGATATTCATTTTGGATATGTTTTTGCGGTGGAGATTTGCCAGGACAATCAAACCCACATCAGACGCCAGATCACATTCCCCTCACTATTGATATTCGATTGTGGAAAAGACGAGGAGATATTCAGATATAGATAATTTAAATGGGGTCAAGCGCTCGGCGATGCACTCGAAGAGATCGTCAGGAAAAAATTGCTGATCGATTGGCAGGTCGAGCGAGAGATATTCAATAAAAATTGTGGAGTAATTAGCGGAATCTGCTGGCGTAAATCAGATTAGATTTAGTTCGGTTGATGTTTGAGGTGTTTTCTTTGTCTTACGTCTTCGCCAGATTTTTCTCCTCACTTTTCCACATACGAATGATGCTTCGCTTAGTTTTATTACGGGTTACGATTTTAGTTCTCTCTTTTTACAGTATCAAAGCTGTAGAAGCTTTTTCTCTTGCTAATTTCGCCGAGGGCTCCTTTTTTTTTTCAGTAATTAATTTAATGCCGCTCGCCATTTTCTTAGCTACAGCTCAATCGGTTTTTCATTTTCCTCCATTTATTTTTATTACTCTCATTAGTCGTCTCCATCCGCTTCAGTTGTCTCTCCAGCCTCAGCGTTCGCCTCTCTTTCACTCTTCCTCTCCTACTCTGCTACCCTCAGCGCATCATTCTCAGGTAATTTCACTGGAAACTGACGAGAATGAATCGGCGATGGTCAGTAAATTTTTCTGAAAGCTTCAAAATCAAACAGAAATATCAAAAATCATTATACCCGTGAGGATAAAAATTCTCGGATGTTAACAATTCAGCCAACAATAATAAGTCAAATGAAAAAATATCTGCACAGATGTGGTAAAGGGAATTTCATAGTTGAAAATTCGCGGCCGTAAAATACAATCGAGTGACATTCATTCGCAATAAATTTTCACGAAGCTGAGCGCAAAGCTCCGGCGCCCTTCCATTCCCGTAGGTTAGGCAAAATCCAATGCGATCGTGCGATTCAATTTTCCGAGGGGGTTACGGTGGTTTGAGACAGGTGATGCAGTCCTCCTCCTCCCCCTTCTCTTTCTCAACTGTACATTTTTCGTAGGTAGATATATTGGGAGCGATGGAGATAAATATACAGTGCAAATGCTGGAGAAGCTTATCCATTGAGGCAACACCAGAAAGGATAGTAATAAACGTCGATCCCACCCCCTCCCCCAGAAAAGGGTAGATTCCGTTGGTAAGCTTTCACGTTCGTTTCCACGGATATATAAAGCCTCGTATCTCTAACACGCTTGTCAGTTACGGAAAAGTAGACCCGAGATAGAGATACAGCTCTTACAGAGGGAAAAAGACAATTTACCCGAAAGTGACGAGAAATTAAATCGAGGCCATTTTTGGGGGGTTCAATCTTTGGAATAATTATTTGTTTCAAATAATAATGTTAACAATTATTAGTATCATTATTATTGGGATGTAATGATAATGTTTATGTCAATTTAATTAATTAATTGAAGAGAGTTTTGTCGATATGGAATGAGTATTTTTTTTTCATCACGCTGGGCCGGAAAAGTGACTTTTCGGAGACACTGAGATGAAAAATATTGTTCGTAATACGGGGGAAACGTGGTTTTTGACTCGTGGGATTATATCACGAGCCGAAGGCGAGTGATATAAACCTCTCACTCGCCAAAAACCATTTTTTTTTCACTTGTTACGAAATGTACTATTTCATCACGCTGTGTCGGAAAAGTGACTTTTCAGCACACTGTGTCGGAAAAGTAACTTTTCAGTCACTCTCCGCTTCGCGTCGAGTGGCTAAATAGTATATTGTGCTACTAGTGCGTAAAGTAGCACTTTTTCGCACGAGTTGTGCATCGCTTGCACGAGTGGCCGGCGGAGCCGTGCCACTGAAGCGAAAGCTTTACGCACGATTTTTGACTTTTACGCACACTGTGCGGAAAAGTACCACTTTACGCACGAAAAACCGGTCCCGAAAAGTGAACTTTTAGGGCAGGGATTGCAAAAAAGTACTTTTTCGACACTTTGAGATGAAAAAGTGGTTTTTGACTCGTGGAATTATATCCCTCGCCTTCGGCTCGTGATATAAAACCTCCCGCTCGCCAAAAACCATTTTTTTTCACTTGTTACGAAATACATTATTTCTCGTTATTCATCAATTCTTGATCGAGCGAAATAAATTAGTTGGATGTAGGTTGCTTTGTCGATTGGAAAAATAATTCTCCTGAGGATAATTTTCAGTTGTGAAATGGAATTTCAGAGGGGAATATTGATATTTTAACTGCCATTTGATCCGTGTTTTGTGCTCTTTATGATGAATGAGTTTTACGTGCCTCTCCGGGTGTGGAAATGCCCGAAAATGCCGTGCCCATACGAAATTCAACTGGACTACCAGTGGACATCAATTGAACATTTAGATCCTCTGTACAATCGGCAGTGGGGTAGGGAGAGTTTGACAAACGCCCAGCAGAACACCATTTCCCTGTTGGTTTGAGTGTATACACTAGTTTCCTCTGTTAACGGCCGTACGAATATTTTGTGGCGGTCTTCCGGTCAGTGCTCACCGATTGATAGGCACGACGGGGCTTCATCTGAACCGTTCGATTTCCAGCGTGACACTGGTGTCCGTGTGTCAGTCTACCACGATATGTGAATTATTCGCCATGGGGTTCGTTGGGAGAACAGTCGCCGGACATTCGGGGGAGGGAATATCTCCCGTGCCTTCCAGTCTTTTTTTTGGCTCCGCCTCATTGGCATATTTCGCTGATTGTGCTTTTCCAATCGATTTCTTTTTTTCTATTTTATCTTTTCGTATCTGGCGCTATTTTCCATGGATCACTGCCAGTCCATTTTCAGACCTCCGGGGAATGCCGAACGCCTCCGGTGGCTTTTGGTAATTTTCATCAAAAACAAATTCCTCGGTCAGAGAATGGCGTATTGTGGCTCGCATGATCGAGCTTATATTGGAAAATTCAGCCGCGAATAATCAAATGAGGAATCCCCTCCGAAATTTCCACTCTCAGGCCTCAACAATTTACTCGTTTTGTCTATTAACAAATATTGTTTATCAATTTCATGCCCTCAAATTTATTTATAAAATTCAGGGCAATTTTTGTGAGATTAAGAACTCAATTATTGTCAATTATTGAACTAAATCTCCGATACTTGTAAATAATTTTGTTTGCGGTCAATTTATTGATCGGAAAAAAATGGAACCTCCAGTTTCGAGGGGGCGAGTGCTGAGGGCAAAAGTGCTGAGTCCGGGGCGAGAGGATTTTTTTAAAAAATCTGTTGAATAGTAAAAAAAATTATTTCTCGAGGTGGGCCTGAATTTACGATAAAGGGACAATTGAGAGGCCGGACTGGGGCGATATGAGGCTTGAGGTGAAGTATTAAAAACCTCGGGACTGGGTCGAACTCTAATTCGAGATAACGTCCGTAAATAACCCCGAGAGATCATTAAAAATTGATCCTAAATGGGGGGGACTCAGTTGTCCCGGTGACGCTGGCGAATTGAAATATCAAAGGGTTCTCCACAAATTGCACTGGAATACCTCGTGTAATTGAATTAAGACCGGTAAGAGAGTGGCGTGTGTCGTATTTCACTCGATTCGACGTATCATTCGGCCCGTCATCGTCCCCGTAGAGTTACCCTCAATTATTTCGCAATCAATCGGTCTCGCGTAGCTCTCGCTTCCATCGGGATCGATGCCGCTTTATAGAATAGAATAGGATTTATTTCCTTTGATGTTACAAATGGTTTTTCTTTGTTTTACATCCACACCAGCCTTATAAAAAAAAAGCCCAACTCCTTCATCGTATACTCTTCTTATAAATAACTTAACAGAGCATAGTAGCTTAACACCTAAAATAGATCAACAGATCTCGCTAGAAACCAGCGCAAGCATTTATACCGTTTTGAAACATTTTTAAGATCACCCACGATGCCGCTTTATAAATCTCTAATAATATTAAGGAGCAGAAGTGCAACAGCTCTCGACGTGAAATCTGGATTTTACAAGATCCCTTCGGTATTCCGATTTACTTTGCTCATCTGTCGCTTTCTTTTTCAATATTCTTAGGCAGAATATGAGGGAGTGAGTTTACCGGTACTTCCATTTTCCTTTTAACCGCGTGCTGAAGGTCATTTGAAGGCATGAATTAATGTCGTCGACTTGAAATGATTATCCGAACAAAAGTTCAATGGAACCAGTGAAATTATTGCGGAATCGATGGATAAAAATTTATAGTCGAGTGATGTTTTGTTCTCGGTAAAATTCTGTAAACCGTAGCTGTACCTTTTACCTTTTTTTTCTCTCCCTCAACAAAAACCATTTAAACTCGGTTGGGCCATAACTTTTAAGACAATTCCAAAGTTTCCACTTCAACATTTTAATGAATGGTCTTTTCAGCCAATAGTTTCTCCGTTAGAAATTCAAAGCATTCCCTCCAATATCGACAGCTTCGGCTGCAGCCAAAGCCTTCGACATCCAATCTAACGACCAACTTAACTCCTGTATATTTTGCTCATTTTGCTCACGGGATTATCCTCATTGAGGCCCTATTCAAGCGAGTGGAATAAAAAGTCTCAAAAGCGAGTGGGCTAAACAATTCCGCGGAGTTTTCCAATGGAATATTTTTCATTGAACTTACAGCCGAGCTAAAACTCATTGAAAATATTAATTACTATTGAAATGTTCTCACGTATTCTCCTGATTTTTTTTTTACTGCGCCCATTGGCATTCGGTAAATCGAAAATTGAAAAAAGAAAATTGCAAGTCCTGGCGGCCGTTCTTTCTCTACTAAACCCCGGGGGGAGCAGGGGCGTATTGTGAAGTCTAACAATAGGATTACCCGGATTACATACCACCGACAATTACACATTAACTGTATGGATAGCATTGTATTTTATTTCACCTCGTTCTTTTTTTTTTTCTCTTTCCCTGGGCTTGTTACGCTCAACCCCGGACTGTTACGTTTGTTTTTTTCCACACGATTCTTTTTTGCTCAGTGTACCTGAATGGATGTTTGCACACATGTTCACATGAATTGTGACGTGATGCATTACTGCGGGATAAACTCGTTAATATTACTAATTGCTTTGGCAAGCCTCCATTTGCGTTGAGCGGCGGTGGTTCCAGTGACATTTTAGGATTATTTGACATGTGATTAATGCAGTGTCTGAGCATTATTTGTTAGTACTGGAATTATCAATGTTGAGGGAGTTATTGGGCTCAATTTATTCAGGTATCCAACCGACGAGTACTGGGGGATTGAAAATTATGTTTTGAAGTGGTCAAATGAGAAAGTGGATTTTTCCGGTGTTCATTAAACGCGAATTATCTCGGGAATGAGGGGTTTTAGGAGATAATGTCACAAGATCATTTTTGTAGCTCATCAATTTTGCAATAAAAACACTCTTATGATAATTTCTCCTAACATCAGTCCTTACTGAGATAATACGGGTTTTGCAAAAATAGGAGTCATCGAGTCTTGAGTAATCATTGTCAGAGTACAATTTGTTTATTTAAATCCCCGTATCCCGGGGGAAAAAAATCCGTTTAATTGCCCAGTGTCTCGAGAATTAAGTGATCATTTTTTTCTTCAAATATCAGATTTAATTTTAAAAAATTGGACAAGGAAGATACTCAATTATCACGACAAACTTTTCCCCTGATTCGTTGATTTAGAACTGATGAATTTAACCCAAGTTTGGGAAAAGTTTAACAAACTCGTAACAATAGGCCATCCACGAATGTTCATCAATAGAGCAGCCTTAATAGTGCCTGGGTAGACACCGATATCGGCTGAGAATTAATCCTCGATTATACAGTTCTAGACCCACCCCATTCCTGGCATTATATTTCACCGGATTAAATTCGCTACTGCGGTAGCGTTGCAGGAAAGTTTGGGGAAAGTCTATAGAGAACATTTGGGTGGATTTGAGCTACAGGGATTTACTGATTATTCAAATATTTCCATTATCAATTGAGTATTATGAACCGACATTTAGATTTATTATTTATCAGCCTCCGGTGCTCGCTTCGCGACTAGTGTCGATGAGACTAATTAATCATTAAATAATTGAAATGATCAGGGGGAAAAAATGCCTTCACCCGGGGAAATGAGGAAAATAGCCGGAGGAAAAAAATAAGAACGGGCGAATGTGAAAAATTACTTGCGAAAATTATTATATACCTCACGTAGTGGGGAAACTAACGCCAGCAAAACCAGGCGAGTGATTACTTCTTTCGCGAGAAAAAGACGAAATCATTTCTCGCAGGAGTGGAGAGGGAGAGCGGGGGGAATACAATAGCCGGGGAACTGAAAAATATATATAAATAAGAGGAGATAAAGCAGGAGGCGAAAGAGTTGAGGAGGCGCCGGATGATGGGGCCAACTCCCGCGTGAATTCCGCATTTTGTTGCCACGTTTTCATTTGGAGGCGAGGATTTTTGCAGTGCCAGCTATTTCACATAATCCCCCTTATTCCTCTCTTTTCAATCCATCGAGTGTCTTCCCTAAGCCACCGTAAGACTTATAAACCGATGATTGGGTTTTATCTGCAGTCACAATCTAGAATAAAATTTAAAATATTTTGAACTCAAGCGGTTTTCTTGAGGAAATGAAATTTGTTTCTCGGTCTGTCTGTTATTTTTAATAAAATTTGTGTGTCACGGGTTTGGAGGTATTGGGAAGGCCGTGGAAGTACTGAAAGATACTCTTCACTACCCCTATTTTTTTTTGCATTCTTTATAACAATTTTTTCTGCCGCTCATTTCGCGAATTTTTTGAGCTTCAAAAAGAAATGCCGGGGATTTAATCTGGAGTATCCTCTATTTTATGTTGGGACTAAAAGAGTGAATGTGCTCCATAAAGCAGTCGAATGCGTCTCGTCTGTTAAAAATGGCTGGGCTCTCGGGAAAATTGCATTAACAAGTCTGAGAGGTTTGTCCATTAAATTGAACAAAGACGACGTGTGTATTTTTTTGAATTTCCCACATCGAAAATAAGACCGACAGCCGTCGAGATTATTTTTGCGCCACTGCCTCTGCTGGCCCTGCAAATAATTCAGGCTCGAAAGAATATTTTCCAATCGCTTGGATTATTTAAATCTCATTGAGACACATTCGAAAATATTTTGAAAGAGTCGGTACGAATTTGGGGGGGAAAAAAAGTGATCCCGGATTTTCTGGGCCACCTTTGCCCTCCCCCGGGAGCTGGGGGCATCCAGGATGGGTTGGGATCATTTCCCCGGGGAAATTCTCCCCCTCAATTCCATCAAATTCATAACTCCGTCGTTTTACCCAACACCAGTCGATTAAATCTTCGTCGATTAATAAAATCCCCCGACCGATGCTCAATGGGAGGGAATAAATTGGGGTAATGAATTTAATAATTCCCTGAATGATTGATTTATTTTTGTTTCAGCGAGTACAAACGTCAATGATCCACCGATTTTCGAGCCCGGGGGCTTTCCACTTGGTTTGCCGCTCGTCGAGGCAACCGAGGTGGGCACCAAGATATTTACAATGAAGGGCCACGACCCGGAAGGCTTACCAGTCAAATATGGAATCCAGTCAACTGACAAGTTCACCGTTGACCCTACCAGCGGCGTCATCACTCTGGTGAAGCCCTTGGATCGCGAGGTAATCCGATATTTCATGCTCGCCTTCATCAACGGTATCAGATTGTCATTGAAGCAGTGGAGAGACTGCTGATGAATCACTTTGGCAATTATTGTATTGAAGTATTCTCAGATTCACCGGTTACCGCAGCTAAAATAAACCCATGTACTTTTTTTAATCATCTTATTATCAATGGAAGATAGTGAGAAATATAATTGCAATGTTTGTCAGTCAGGATGAACCACAAAAATCAGTCGACATTCACTCCTCCAGCTGTTTGTAGAGGACTCCAGCAATGGGCTGTCCTAAGTTGCACTTCTCCGCGAATTTCTTGATGGAAAATTTGCCACGACCATCTCCACTGGTCCTTGTCAGACGTTTCTCGCTGCTTGCCAGCTTTCCTGGCTCCTTGTACACGAGGAAGACGTGGCGATGGAGGCCAGTGTCCTTCCGGGGGCCTGCGCCAATGTAGTCGGAGAGAACTTCATCCTCTGTCACTTTGTTCTCGGGGATATTCCCCACGAGCCAGTGATGCCACTCACGATACGCACGAGTCCTGCGAGATGGAGCTTCAGCATCTGGAGGATGACATTCAGATGTTAATTATCGACCTGGTGAAGTCTCAATCAAGAGTTGAGCAAAAAAAATCCAAGTCAATTGGGGAAAACAGTAGACTTAAATCTGCTGGAGAGTCTAGAGATTTTTTACTACGTTGATGCTTTTTTTGTTGTTTTATTTTCACTATTTTTTCAGTTGCAGTCCGCCTTTAATGAATTTCTTTGTATCGTTCTAATTATATGTCAAGATAAATTAAAGCGAGTCATTTAATTAGATTTTTTTTTCAATTTTGAAAAAAGAAGATTTGAATTTCGCGCCCTTTTCTCGTCGAGTTCGACTGCCAGAGCCTTCGATTCGACTTCCATGAAATCGATTGGCACACGAGCTTGCATTCGAGTGATCATTCGAGACTCCCGATGCCTCTCTCTTATTATACAGGAATATCTAATGTAATTATTATTATTATTATTATTTGAGATTGAATAAATAATTGGTTAAATGAATATTTATCGTGAAATTAAAAACTCCCGCCGAACTAGAGGTATCAGGTAACTAGAAAGTCCAAGGAAGTTACACGAAATTTGGGGAATTAAATGGGCACGTGCCATTGAACTCCACACTGTTCATATTCTCCTAATCATCATCGAGATTTTGTGACCCTATTTGGGGGCGGAAAATTCAAAATTCACGGGATACCTCCTTTATTATCATATTCTCCTAATCATCAGCGAGATTTTGTGACTCTTTTGGGGGACAAAAATTAAAAATTCACGGGATACCTCCTTTATCATTATATTCTCCTAATCACCCGCGAAATTTTGAAAGCCATTTGGGGCCGAATATTATCAATTCACGGGATACCTCTTTTATCATCATATTCTCCTAATCATCGCCGAGATTTTGTGACCCTATTTGGGGGCGAAAATTCAAAATTCATGGGACACCTCCGTTATCATTATATTCTCCTAATCACCCGCGAAATTTTGAAAGCCATTTGGGGCCGAATATTCTCAATTCACGGGATACCTCTTTTATCATCATATTCTCCTCACCGAGATTTTGTGATCCTATTTGGGGGCGAAAATTCAAAATTCACGGGATACCTTCTTTATCATTATATTCTCCTAATCATCAGTGAGGTTCTGCGACGCTATTTCGGACCGAAAATTCAAAATTCATGGGATATCTCCTTTATCATTATATTCTCCTAATCACCCGCGAAATTTTGAAAGCCATTTGGGGCCGAATATTCTCAATTCACGGGATACCTCTTTTATCATCATATTCTCCCCTATTTGAGGGCGAAAATTCAAAATTCACGGGATACCTCCTTTATCATTATATTCTCCTAATCACCCGGGAAATTTTGAAGCGTATTTGGGGCCGATAATGTTTAATTCACGGGATACCTCCTTTATTATTATATTCTCCTAGTCATAACCGAGATTTTGTGACATTATTTGGGGCCGAAAATTCAATATTTAACGTGAAATTAAGAGCTCCCTCTCAACTAGAGGTATCAGGCAACTATAAAGTCCAAGGAAGTTACACGAAATTCTCCTAATCACCCGCGAAATTTTGAAATATATTTGGG
>JAPYZM010001376.1:0-29780 GCA_030522845.1 Psyttalia concolor
CCCCCCCCTGATGGACTCGTAGATCTTCTTGACCTTTTTCTCTCTCCCTCACTTTTTTTTTTTCTTTTTACGAGAAAATGTTACGGCAATGAATTTTTTCAGGTGTTGGACGAAATTATGGGAATTTTCTCGAGTCGCTCCCACGCCAACTGATGAATTATTGTCACGCACGACCGGTTTTTCCCCATTTGTCGAACGGTTTCGTGAATGCGGGGGGAAAATGGAAATTACCGTTGGAAAGTTGGGAATTTCGTTCAGGTGGTCTAGATAGGATTTAAACAGTTTTTGGAAACTAGAGGGGGAGGCGGGGGAGACTCGGGATTTTTCGTTAAGATAATTTTTGTAGGGAATAACGAGAGCTTTCAGATGGGACTATTTTCAATCGTTTACGAGTCGAACTTGCAGAGTTACAGACAAAAATATTGTCACTCTCTCAAGATATTTCGTGGATTTCAAAATTTGGCCCGTCGATAAATTGATTTTTCTTTTCTTCTTCTCTGTTTACTTTACCCCTATTACACTCACAATTTTTTGTTCCATCTCTCAGAGATCCTCGTAAAATTTTATGAAGTCATAACCAGTCGTATAAAATACTTTCTCCTTCGTAGTCTTGGAATACTGAATAGAACAAGAATGCACTTGGCGCTGGGTTTGTAGTTCTCGCTGGGCGGCCCAAAGTCCGCCTATTTCAGTCATAAATTCAGCTTCCCCCTCCAAAATGAATGGATTCCCATGTACCAATTATGGGGGAAACCTATCGTCAAACCTTTGGTTATATACCAATTCTCAGACTAATTATTTTCGCTGGGAGGATGAGTTGTTCTATGGCGAATCTATTCTCTCGCTGTGTGAATGCACCTTTAGGCGTCTTGGGGACGAGTTTTTGACTGGCGGTGGGGTACAGGCCCAGAACGGGTTCGTGTGAATCACGATCCTTCCTTCTTTATTTTTTTTACTCTCTCATTTTCCCCCCCTCTCTTTGGAGAAGTGAACGAAGGGCACTCAGGAAATTCAACACCCACACCTAAATATGGTCAAAAAAATTGTTCGGTTGCTTTTATCGCAATTCCCTAATACCCCTAAATATAATAATCAATTGGTGTAGCAAAAGGGGATAAGTTGATGTCAGTTCGTAGAATGAGAGATTATTTTTTGGAAAATATCTGGAAGAGGAGGAATTTATGTAGAGATATTTCGTAACCCAGGGATTTCCCCGAAAAAAGCTTCCCTCGCTTTAATCGCCAATAACTCGACAACGAAGGAACGGATTCTCTCGTGGTCCGGCTCATTTTCAAGCGGCATTTGCCAGCTTCAAAATGACACGTCGTCCATCAAGATCCCACCATTCAATCCCGAGATATTGACGATTAATCGGGGCAAAAAGTGGTCTGTCTCTCTTCAATCTCCAGATATTTCCCTTAAAAAAAGTCTCACAAGTCAACTCATTAAAATTAACGATCTCCCCAATCAATACTAAATTCTATCGATCAACAGATGGAGACAGAAGTACGTACCCTGAAGCAGGAGCTCAGCCGTACCCGTGACGCATTGAAAACAGCAACAAAGCGTTGCCGTGAATTGGTCCGTGAGTTGGACTCACTAACGGTCTGTCACGAGTCCGAGCGTAACTTGCGGGATCAACAGCTCTCCAAGATCCTCCGTGCCCTACTGGTGCTTGAGTCACGATTACGACAGGAGCAAAAATCAATAAGACAGCAGTTATGCGAGAAGGACAATGTCATCAAGAATCAACAGTTGGAGATAGCCAAGTTGAGACGTTATACAAAAAATTACATAAAATGTAAGAGAGATCTAGGATTGTCCAAGAGTCCATCAACACCCGAGACTATGGTGACATCTGCCAATGGTGATACTGTTAATTCACCATTTGACAATGGTCTTGCTAATGACATTCAGAAATTGAAGAGAGAAATTATCACAAAATTCACCAGTGATAATGACGATATGAGAAGTTGTGTGAGAAAGGCTGACAGTTTTGCTGGTAGTGATGTTTCTAAAGAGAGTTTAACCAGCAGTGAACATACTGATGGCTCAATTGTCACTACAACCACTGATGGTAGTCCATCATTGATAAGTACTGAGGGCTTTTGCGAGGGTGAGAGCAGTGATATATCACCTGGCTCAACTCTCAATAAGTCCAGTAGACAATTGCGAAGTAATTCGGATAGCGATAGCGAGGGGAGAACTGTTTTGGAGAATCTTGGGGATGATAATGACATTGGAAGACGTAGGACAGGTGTACTTAGAAAGGAGCCAATTGTTATATTTGATAATCATGTCAGTAAGATGACGAGGAGTGACAGTAAGGATGACGGAATGGATTGTAATTTTGTCTCTGGGGATGAGGAAGAGGGCGAGCCTGTCTATGTTAATTCGTACGAGCATAATCAGAGGAATCTGAGGGAATGTGAAACACGATTTATTGATGATAGCCATAATAATAATAATAGTGGGTGAGTATGAGGAAGGGTTGGTTGGCGGTTTGGCAATTGAAAAATCGGTAACTGCCGGTTTTTTTTTTTCCCCCCCCGCCCCCCAATTTTACGAATTAAGGGAAAATTATCTGAATTTTTTTTACTTTGCAAGGTCGCAGTGGCAAAGAGTGTTTGAAATTAATTGTCGGTAATTATAAATTAATTAATTATTCGATATTTGCCTATGGGAGTGGGCTTCCCCAGTGCTGGAGGGGAGTAAATCCCATTTTACAATGCAAATAACAATAAATTCTCTGTATCGTCTTCTGTAATATTGTTAAGAATATTAGGCAAATAGTTTGGAAAAGCAAGTAATGATAATTGTCGGCGCAATATTGGAAGAGAAAATCTTCAGATAATTTTTTATATTGAAATAAATATTACGATAAATTGTGAGACTGGAAGAATTAATTTTGTCATTTTTTTTCTCAGTCAATTGTTGATAAATTGAATATTTTTTATAATACTCTTATGAATTTTCTCTTGTAGAATATCGAAAATGGACTCGGGGGATAAGCCAATGGAGGAGACGAGCGGTAATTGGTACAGCGATCCCGATGAGGATCGAATTGCCGACGATATTATTCGCCACAATACCTATCGCCCCAATAGTAATCACAATTCGGTATTGGAGTGTGTCAATCAGATTCTCCTTCGGGATATGGAGGACGAGGAGACAATTCTCTCGGTGTCCCGTAAGTTCAAGCATCGGGGGAGAATTGTGAGCTTTCAGGCGGCGCGTTTATCGGACATTGAGTCGGTTGGCTCGGAAATGGAGCGTAGAAATTCTGAGGAGGTGACGCCGGAGAGAGATCAGGAGGTCGGCTCGGAGGATGAGTACGGTATGAAGGTGTCTCGTGGTAATCAGCTGATTCCACCGGCAAGTGAGGTAGAGTCGAGCCCGGAGGACGAGCTCGAGGATGGCTCGTCGACACGAGCTATTCCAATTGTTGTAATTGAGCCAAACCCATCGATCAACTCAACAAATTCTCCAGTGCCACCGGATCTCTCCCTAAAATTGCGCACCTCACCCTCACCCATTCTCCGACTTGAGAGAATCGAGGAGAAAGCCTGTCTCGCGATGTCGTCGAAGGGCCTGACAATTGCCAAGAACCTCGACTACGAGGACATTGAGTCCCTACCTGAGGTGATATCCCCGGCTCCCAAGACCCCACCGGCCCTGCC
Source organism: Psyttalia concolor (assembly GCA_030522845.1). Classification (NCBI taxonomy): domain Eukaryota; kingdom Metazoa; phylum Arthropoda; class Insecta; order Hymenoptera; family Braconidae; genus Psyttalia; species Psyttalia concolor. The sequence continues at coordinate 3,681 of JAPYZM010001376.1, forward strand.
GCCCAAGCCACAATTCAAGAATAACACTTTGATACTGAAGAAGATCCCCAGCCCTTCGTTCCTGATCGACGAGACGCGGAAGAAGCATCTTCAGGGGAGTGACACCCCAGCCTACGTCAAGAGGATCTTTGGAATGTCTGGAACGCCCTCGAAGCCACCAATTCCCACTGCGAGGAGTCTGAACTTCAAGGACACCCCCAGGAAGTTGAATGTCGATAATGGAAATGTTAAGCTGAGTGAAAAGGTGAGGAGGGAGGAGAGCGATTCGCCCAGGGTGACCAATATCGTGAAGCACTTCGAGGAGTTCAAGATTGGCGAGTGCGAGAAGAGCAAGGAATCAGCCAGGGGAAAGCCACCGGAAGTTGAGGAGATGGACATCAGGCAGAATTTCGAGGAGTTCAATCTGGATGAGTGCGATCTATCGGACGATCCTGACAGGCCTGAGGCTGATGGCTCGGAGAGGCTCACCAATGGAGTCTTCTCGAAACAGGAGATTAACAAGGATAATAATAATGGAGACAGTGGAAATTCTAATGGTATTTATGATCACTTTCTGGAGGCAACGGGACTCAGCACCAAATCCATTCTCACACCCTCAAGACTACTCAGCAATCACAAGAGCATGCTCAAACCTAAGGATGTCAAGTACAAGAGCAAGATCAAGGCCACGGGGGGAATAGAGAAGACGCAGAATGGCAATCAGACGCAGGTGAGACACTGGACGGGACCTTTTGTATGATGACTGGTGGCTTCGGTGTTTCGAAGTCCACCGACAAGTCCCAGAAGCCGTGGGGAACCGAGACTGAGAGCCTGGGAGCAGTGATTTGGTGGAATTTTTATCAATCATTGGCGGAAATAATTTCACAGTGGATAATCAACTGGTGTCCTGGGGGTGTGAAGTAGTGGAAAAATGGAAGGATTCACTCCAGGGGGTTATGAGGGACTCCAAATCATTCGACGGATACTCCAAGAGAGACGATAATTGATGAGTGAAATCATCTCGTTTCACCTCACAATTAAAAATCTTATACTTTTTTTTTTCCCCCTCTTTCCGGATGCGTTAGCGGTTATTTTGCAACTCTCGGTGTTTGAACTACCGCATAGTATTATAAAATAATGGAGATGGTGACAAGATCTTTATGAAAGTATTGTAATTAAATAAATTTTGTTCCTTTTTTTTCTACTGTAATTGTTGAGATTTTATGGTTATAAATAATTGAGGGAGATGAGGTAATGACGAGTGAGAGACGTTTGAAAAATGAAATTTATTCACTTCGTTATTCTCGTTTCGACTGAAATTCAGTGACCTGTGCAATAATTAAACTTGTTATCTTAATTTATAAGCAACTAGTACGTATAATACAGTCACATATGAAACACTTAATAACTACTATAGAAAAAAATACAACCAAACTCTATAAAAATACAATACTCGTATTGATTAGTCTAGGGACATAGTCAGCACCTAGACGATATAAAAAAGTGATGTTTATGGAAGATATGAGGTGTAAGTGGAGCAGATGATTTTTTAATGAAACAAAAGGTCTACTACTTCCCTTAGAATACACTAGGTCAGCAGTGAAGGGGTAACACAAGACAAAATTAATTTTACTTTGAGTTGGTAAAATTGGGGCACAATCAGCACCTCTTCAATTGGCAATAACTCGGGTTTGGCCGATTGAAATTGAATGATTTTTATTTCAAAATGAAGATAAAATCCTGGGCTTTAATATGAAATTAATTTTATGAATTTTCACTCAGCCAATCTCGAGTTATTGTTCATTGAAATTGTTTCGTCTGTTCTTTTTCAGGGGGGAAAAATTCATTGATTCTGTCTCATGACTTCAATACTTAATTTATCAATGATATATTTTGTTTTTCTTTCTTTGTTCACTTTTATCGGCTCGCGAGGTTTCATAATTTTCTCACATGGTTAATATGAACTCACTCAGTCAGGCACTCTATTACACTCGTATTGGTTAAAACGCTATACTCTTATGGATACAAAACGTGGGGGATTATAACTGTTGATTATAAGTAATATGGTACTTCGTACAATTCGTTTGGCACGATTATCGACTTGCGATTTCCTTAGGTCTCTCGTTCTGCACGAAAGTCGTAATAATACTGAAAGAAAACATTTATTCGACATTAAAAAAAACGTTTCATTTCATCTTGAGAAGTCAATTTTTGTTGTTTTTAAAACATTAAAAATTCTCTTGTGGGGGATTTTCCTCTCTCCATTTTCCTCAACAACAATTCAATCTCAAGATGAATAAACAATCGTTAAAAGCCAGAATTCACATAATTACTCACCTCTTTATCTAACTCACGACGAGTGCGCACTTTAATTACAGGAATTTTCTGCAAACAATTAAATCATTGTTCAGTGGGTGTTGCAATTTTTAGGCAATTAAAATCTGTTGATTGTGTGTTGAGAGGTTGATATACTCACAAAACCCGAGTCACTCTCTAGGCTCAGAAGGGGATTGAGTACAAAGGGAACACCATCGAGATCAGATGATCCTGGCAGTGTGCCATACATGGGTACAGAGGCAAATTGGGAAGACACTGGAGGCTGAGGTGCTGGCCTAGTGGGTTTAATTCTTGCACTTGGACTGAGTACCTCATAGTCACGGTCCAACAAATCGTCAATATCTTTTTTTATTGTTGAAGCCACTGGCACCTGTGGATAGATTCCGTTCTGGGGTTTTGGGGAGAATTTTGGCTTTGGCGGCCGCTCCGGGGGCACCCGGTGTGTCACACCATTTGATGGGTTTGGTGATACGTTTTGTAATACACTGGAACAACACATGACAAGCAATTAAATTTATTTCTGTTGCTGATGTACAAATATTTCTAACAAATACTCACTTGATATTTTCGTAAGACTGAGAGCTGGAGTCTCCATTAACTATTTGACTAGTCTTGTAGCAGATGACGACTCCATTGATCTCCCTAGAATGAAATACCCAACAGATGAACTTGAAAGAATTTTAAATAATTTTATTTGCTGAACATTTCAACAATTTTAATCTCCATATCGTCCACAATTGGAGTGACCTCTGGATTATCAAAGATTTAAACAAATGACAAACAAAAATGAGCAAGTTTTTTTTTAGCGAAACTCGTGAAACAGTTGGGGAATTTTTTACCCAGCGTAAGTGAAGCCAGTGGGTCCTTTCTTCATTCGACTACAGACGATGATATCCGTAACAGCTGTTGAACAAGCCTCTCTGTTCCTCAGCTTATAGCACACCTGTCTCTTTCTCCATGCCTTTTGGTCTGAGTAGACAGGATAAAATGAGAATAGTGAGAAAATTGACAAGTGATATTAATTAATTGTTTTGGTTAATGAGTACCAGTGTCTATGGTCTGGGGTATCATGCTGAAGCCATCTGGTGGTGTTTCTCTCTCATTGATAACCGTTATTTCCTGGACAACGTAGTTGGGCACACCCTCGGTCTTCGAGTGGCATATGTACCTGCCCTTACGCCGAATAAAGAGACCACTCTCACGCCAGAGGTCGGCGTCGATGTCTTGGTCGTAGGTCTTGGACACCTGGAATCAGCAGGCCCAATCACTCAGGAGTCAGGTGGTGAAACGATTTAGGTCAACTTACGCAGATTATTTTTAAGAAATATCTGGCAATTTAAGGCGACTAGGAAAATTTTTGTTGAGACCTTTTTTGTGGAGCGAATTGAGGGCTACGAAAAAGGTTCTCACAAAAATTCCGAGAACTCCAGTGGATTCGGAAGAATTCTCGGATAAACTCGGTTGACATAAGCCGACCTAATCCGTTTTATCACTTCATAACTGACCAATTACTGACGTTTCTTGAGGGCAATCTTACGATTTTATTATTTTAGGAATGTTTTTAATTGTTGTACTTACAACAGTGAAATTCGGCGGACATTTCTCGATATCCTCGACGACACTGATTGCAGTTATTGGTCTGTCGTCCGGAAGGAGTGATGAAAATCCCGAGACCGATACCCACTTCTTGGAATTCATCTTCAGAAGTGCCATTCTCCGGTCCTGGAATTCATTTACCACGTGAAATGAAGTAAACAAAGACCTCGACTGTTTGTTTTTTTAGTTGCCGACGTTTTGACCATTTTCGAGGAGATAAGAATACCAAAACAAATAGAGCACGCGATAAAGGAATCGTAAGATTTTTCGACTGAACTCCAGGGGACAAAGCACCAGATTCGAGACGAGAAAATTGTTGGAGATAGGATAAATTAAAGTAAAATTGTCCGCTCGTTGAATGTGGAACGAATGAGATATCACGAGCGATCGAGTGACCCCGAGAGTCCAGCTCATTCGTTCACAACCCGACAGTCTGCGATTGTTCCATGACGAGGACAAGTTGAAACCGAGGAAAGTAATTTCCTCAAGAACATGTTAATGCACTGATGATTACCCTAGAGTTATGGGATCATTGAACCTTACCGCCGACTCTGACTCGTCGGAGGAGTATTTCTTCGGTAAACACTTGGCAAACATCAAAATATCCCCAACTGGCCGGTCAATTGATCCCCCTGGGAACGTTTGACGAGGAGAATCCCGGATATATCGTGAAATATGCGGGCGTAACGACTGTACAAAACTATTTTCACCAAACCTGTGTCCATTCTAAATTCGTTGAACCTCTAAAAATAAATAAAATCCATTTCCACCAGTTCGGCGAGTCGGCAATCATCGAAGGGAGAGAGAGAGAGAGGCAAAAAAAGAGGAGATTTCCAAAAACAAAAACAACAAATTCAACTCACCGAGTCTATGATCCGGACATATCCAAGATGTTCACGAGTTTATGCTGTTGATTAGAGCCGGTCAATTATCACTCCAGCGCGAGTCAATAACGGGGTATAGAGCACAAAAAGGACTTTATTTCCAGACCTTATGGCATCCGAAATCAATGAATAATCAGTGATTACAACGTCAACTAGCCCGATGACGTACATAACAGTTCACAGTGGACAATTGAACGTGAGACGGGCCAACGAGTCGTATTTCGTGAACAGCCCGTGGCCCGTATTTATTTCACTCGAGTCTCGATGAAGATGACATCACCCACAAGACACCGACTGTTTGAGAGAGGACGAGAGTCCGATGGATGGGCTGGGGGAAGAGGGGAGTGAGAGGTATGGAATGAAAGATTTACAGAAGAGGGAACAGAACGAGTACAGTACAAAGGCAGATAGAGACTGACTAGGGTAGTTGTTCAATAAGTTAACCTCTGTTTTCCCTGCCCCCCTGCTACCCCCCGTTGGAATCCTCAGGGGCCCCAGCACTCGGTAATAAGATCCATTAATTCGTATGTGCCTGGAGGAGATGGGGGATATATTATTCCTCCAAGAAGGGAATGAAATGCTCTGATGATCTTCTCGCCTTGTCTTTGTCATTTCTTGACATTGTCCGAGGCTTTTTGAAGCACTTGGAGCGATGAATATTGTCATTCCCTTCTTTACCAACTGCTCCACTCCTGCAGTTGGTAAAGCCGCTCGCCGACTCACCGGTAGCTCCCCCGAGTCCCACAATATCAACTCCACCATCTCAGAACCCTCACCTCAATGCTCGATCTCGGCATCTGTCTCGTTTCGTTTCCCCGTCGCTCATCGGGTCTCGCTACCCCATTCCCAATCGTAAAATTCGCCGCTAAATCCTAGCACCCGCACCAAGATATCACCCAGAATCTCCCCGATAATAATTAAAAATCGGTGTCTCATTTGGGGTCGAAGTTGGAACCAGCTAATGACTCCTGAGTAGTGATATTGCTTTGAAAACGTTTGTTTTCCCATCGCCAAACAGTTATCCCAAGAATTTTATTCAACACCGAGACACCACAATCGACTCAACAAACATCCCCAGGAGCATTATACCTTGATGGACCCCTCGAGGATAGCCACCTCCAAAGTAAGTTCCACCAATCTTGTCTCTTATCAATTCATTAGAACATGTTTGGCCATTGTATCAGGCATCCCTCCCTCACCACTGCTCGAGGAGAATAATGTGGGACTAGCAGTGAACCTAAATACAAAATGGATAATTCAATTCCCATATTTTAATAATCAAGTCCTGGTGAGTTCCACAACACTTGGAACCCAACCTCAAATCTCCAAGGACAATTACCAACAGGTTGAACCTTGTTCCAGGCATCTTGGAGTGCATGAAAATGGCGAGAAGGAAGAAGAGTGATGGCAATGCCCCTGCCAAGCCAGTTAATCCAGTGGCTGTACGTAAATCAAGTCGTCAGATTGCCAGGAAACAGTCAATCGATGGAAAGAAACTCAATGGGGAGGTGATACATGTAGAAGTGCAAAATCCCCCTGAACAGCCGCCAAAACCACCTGAAGTTATTGTCAAACGAAAGAGGGGAAGGCCCCCAAAAGAGGGTAAAAATGTCGTTCAAAAGGGAAAGAATGTGATTCAGGAGGAGATCAGTCCCCCTGAGGTCGTTAACAATATTGTGGATGATAATGTTAGTGAAAAAACGACTGAAAGTTCAGTGAAAAATGATGAGAGTGATTCTGGTGATGCTGGGGAGATCGAGAGTGTTCCAGTTGATGGATTATCACCTGAGGAGGATTCAACTGCTGTTGAAGATGATCAAATGAACCTCCAGGAGGATGACAGCTCACCTCCAGAGGATCGTAGATCACCTCAGGATGATCGAGCATCACCTCAAGATGATTCTAAACCTGATAAAATTGAGACAGATAATGATTTGGATGTGAAAGGTGAGACTGAATCCTCTGAGATGATTCTCGAGAATTCTCGGGATGTTCCGCCAATTGGGGAGACTTGGACGGGTGAAGACGTCATTGAGGAGACTATCATCTGTCAGGATATGGAGGTGGAGACTGAGGGAGTGGAGGGCACTGATTACGTCGAGGAAGATTCCAATGTTGTTCTTGAACAGGTTCTCCTCGTGGAGGAGCCCAATTTCGAGGGGGACAACGTGGTTTATGTCATTCAAAATGAGGATGGAACTGCCATGGTGATGGAGAATCCTGAGGGTGTACCTGAGGCCAATTATCAGGATGCCAGTGAATATCAAGTTATCGAGCAGGGGGTCGAGTGTTTGAGTGTCGAGGATCCTTTAAATAGTAATAGCTGTGAAGAAGCCATTGATAGTGAAGTGAAAAACGATGTGAGTGAGGAGTCTGAGGGCTCTAGAGATCATGTAGACCACGAGAAGCTTCAGAATTGTCTTGTGGAGAGTGAAAAAGTGGAAAAAATGATCGTTGACGAGGTGGTGGGTGTTAATGAATCCCTCGAAGTATCTGAACAGGCCATTCCCTCTGACGAGCGCATTCCTGATAATAATCCTGATGCTAATCCTCCCTCCAACGGTTTATCCCCTCAACAACCTCCCGAGGTCCCTAGAAAAATTGACAGAAGACGAAAGCCAAGAGTTGTAAAGGCAAAATTGAAAAAACCTCAAAATTCTGATCTAAAAACAGATGAATCTCCATCAATCCCACCGAAAACTGACATTTGTCATTCTGTAGATATAATGGAGGACTCCAGTAGCTCCAATCTTGACTCAGCCTCCACTAATCCCAGTATTTCCCCCTCGGAAACCTCAAAATCACCCCAGACCGACGAAAATCTCGACCAATTGTCCGAAAATAACCTCCTAATCGATTCTCTCACGACAACCCCCACTGAAGACTCAGACAATAGCAATCAGACCTCAACGAGGTCACCAATTCCAAGTGCCAAAGCTTCAAAACCTCCAGAGCCCCTCGAGGAATTATCTCGCGAGAGTGAACCCGAGTTAAAATCCTTTGACGACCAAAAATTCTCGTCGAGCAGTGAAAATAGCAATGACACAGCGCCTCTTAAATCCCAGGGGGACAAATCAGCTGATGATGACGCGGGGAAAAAAGTTTTTAGATCGAGAAGTGGAAGTACAGATACCACTGGCTCTGAGTCGGGCTCCAACAGCTCTGGGGTTCGTCGAAGCAGTAGAATTCGCTCCCAAGGACTGACAAAACCACGTCCTCGAGGTAGGGGACTAGTTACCAAACCCATAGCAGACGTTACCAAAGCCCTTCAGCAGGAACGAGATAAATTGCAGATAGTCTCTACCCCAGACAGTCAATCGGAGACACAATCAGATAAGGAGAACAGTACCAAGTCAATTCCTCCAGATGTCAATGCTCCCCTGATCCTGACAACTCCCGGCTACGACTCAGACTCAACGAAACCGGTGAAAGTTAAGTCGCGATGGAGGAGATCCAGTGAATTGGAGATGGGTAGTAACACATCGAGACTGGGTTTCAATTCACTTCTGATTTCATCGACATCCTCATCGACTGCTGAAGCTCTCCCCTCAGTCCCCGAGAACTCAGTATCGAGTAGCTCAATGTCCAGTGAATCGGAGTCATTGAAGGAGTCGAGAAACTCGTCTCCAGTGCCTAAAATACCCCCAAGAACACCAGCACCTGAGGAGCCTGACCGAGAACTTGAGGAGCGTCTCAGTCAGTTTGAGATTATAAAGGAGAATCTGTACTTGACCGAACGCTACACCAACAAAGAAACTAAACGAATGACTTGCGATTGTTTTCTGACTGAGGAGGAGTTCGAAAGGGGGGAAATGGGCTGCGGTGAGGACTGCCTGAATCGCCTCCTGATGATTGAGTGCGGTCCACGTTGTAATATCAATGACAGATGTACCAACAAACGATTCCAGAACTGCGATTACGCCAAGTGTGAGGTCTTCAGGACTGAGAAGAAGGGGCTTGGTTTGCGAGCTATTCAGGATCTGGAGCCTGGTGAATTTATCATGGAGTATGTTGGCGAGGTGCTGGATCACAGGGACTTCAGGAGGCGAGCGAAGGAGTACTCCAAAGACAAGAACAAACACTACTACTTCATGGCTCTCAAGTCAGATCAGATTATTGATGCAACGATTAAGGGAAACATCTCGAGGTTCATCAATCACAGCTGCGATCCCAATGCAGAGACCCAGAAGTGGACGGTCAATGGTGAATTGAGGATAGGATTTTTCAATAGGAGATTTGTGGCTGCTGGTGAGGAGATAACCTTTGATTACCACTTCCAGAGGTATGGAAAGGAGGCGCAGAAGTGCTTCTGCGAAGCAACCGCCTGCAGGGGCTGGATTGGCGACACTCCCGATGAGGAGAAGGAGAAAACTGAGAAGAAGGAGAAACGCGAGAGGGAGGATAAGAAGAAGAAACGAGAGGTGAAGAAATCATACATGGAGGATGAGGATTTGGAGGAGGAGATTGATAAACTCTGCAGCTGTGGTCTGAAGAATCGAGCTCACACACTCACCCTGAGTAGACTGATGGTGAGATCAAGGGAGATGGATCATAGGAGTCGACTGCTGAAGGTTCTGCAGTCTGGTGTGGAGGCGTGCAGAAGATTATTCCTGGATTATCATGGATTGAGGCTTATCTGGAGTTATATGATGGATGTCGCTGGGATTCAGAGTAATGAGGCCCAGCTGTTCAGGCTGGAGCTGGTGAAAACACTGAGTACACTGCCAATACCTAATAAAACAATGCTGATGGATAGTAAAGTGTTTGGAGTTGTTGAGAAGTGGTCGCAGGAGATCATTGACAGCTCACCCAAGGCGGAATCCCCGAGTGATGAGCCGAGCAAACCGAAAATTGAGGACGAAGTGGAGAGTAACTGTGATAGCAATGACAAGAGTGTTGAGAGTAAGGAGAGTGAGAAAGGCTCGCCAATTGAGAAGGATGGAGAGACCCAGGAGAGTCCCGTTGAGTCGGACAATATCAAAATGATAATAGAGCTTGCTCTGGAGTTGTTGGCGAAGTGGTCGTCGCTGAAGGAGGTCTTCAGAATACCAAAGAAGGAGAGAATCGAGCAGATGAAGGAGCACGAACGGGAGGCGGATATTGGTTATAAGGAGGACTCAGAGAAGGAGGAGAGGAGAGTATCCTCGGGATATGAGAGAAGATCGTCTGGGTATGATAGGAGGGATCGACGAAGGGGACGTGATAGTCCCGATATTGAATCTTACAGAAATAAAGATAAGGAGAGATCTAATTTGGTGCCAGTGCCCAGGTTGTCCAAGTACGAGAGACGTCAGTTGTTTGCCATGAAGGTGGCTAAGGAGGAGGAGGAGAGAATTAGAAGACAACAGCAAGAGGCCTTTCAACATCACGAGTCCAAGTGTGTCGCCCTGGGGCTGGATCCTATTGCCACACCAGTCATTGATCCCAACACTGGATATCCCCTATTCTTCAATCCCAATTTGGGACAGTGGCAGGGCTATCCTGTCCATGAGGGAGATGTACCTGGGCACAATCAGCTGCACATGGGCCACAATCAGATACACATGGGACAGAGTCCCGGGGGGATGGCCACGAGAATTAACCAGAATGTTCATGGGAGTGTTCACCAGGTGCCTGGGATGCCGCCGGACATTTCTCCGGGTATTCCACCGCCTGTTTATGGACCAGGAATACCTTCGGGATTCCCACCACCTGGGATAGCCTATCCTGGGATACCTCCGCCTCAGGGACAATTTGTCGAGAGCCATATCCAGATGCAGACTAATCTTATGCCTGTACACAATGGAACGCCCCCAATTCCAGCGGGTGTTCCCCGGGTTTTTATTGATGAGAGTATCAATGATACTGCAGCAGCAACAGCTGCTGGGACTATTGTCACTGCCACACTGATGGAGACTGCTGAGGAGGAGGAGGTGGAGCCGAGTCAGCCGGAGATACCGCCCCTGGATTTGCCACCGAGATGGAAGTGCGCGAAGGACGCCAGAGGTAGATACTACTATTATCACGTGAAGGAGAGGATTTCGCAGTGGCTGCCACCACCACCGACTCACATTGGAGTGCAGCCTGAGACTTCGTCGAGCGAAGAGTCGAGTGAGGAGAGCAGTTCGAGTGAGGAGGATGACGAGGAAGAGGAGGACGACTGGGACGAGGCCGAGCTGGTCAGGTCGGCTGAACCGGAGAGGAGTAAACTGAGGGATCCAAGAACTGCAGCGGCTGGACCTGAGGCCAAGAAACGAAGAGATGGACTCGTCCAGGAGAGGATCATCAGCGTGAGTTTACCGTGGACTTTTGTCAGAATTTTATTTATAAAAATCTCTGCGGGGGGGGGGGGCTTCGTCAATTGTGGGGGATTTTTTTATTGGAATATTTTCATTACAGCCGAGGAGGGAAGAGAATAGAGTCGATCACAAGAAGTATAAAGACATTAAAGATAAACTTAGACGTCAGAAAGAGAGGGGCAAACTCAAGGAGCACATCGAGAAGATGAGAAAACATCGGAGGGCTAATAAAGCCAAGTCACAGGCACGACATACTGCTATCAAGCTGCAGGCCATTGCTCAGTCCAATGAACTCACAGCTGAGAGGAAAATTAAAGACAGTTTTAGAGTCAATATGGCCACTGTTATCGTTAAATTTTTGAATCCTTACCGGCAGAATGATTGCAAACAAGGGAGGATTACAAATACCGAGGACTTCAAGTATCTGGCGAGAAAGGCAATTTGCTATTTGATATTTCATCTTTTGTGGAGAATTTTTCGTTATTTATTTTTTTTTTGTTTTTAATCATTTCCTTTATCATAATTTATTCTTATTTTTCAGCTCACTCACTTCGTTATGGCTAAGGAACTGAAACACTGCAAAAGCGTTGATGAACTGCAGTGCAATGAGAATGTTAAACACAAAGCTAAAGACTTCGTACGCAAATATATGAACAAATTTGGACCAGTTTATCAACGTTCCTCAGACGATGATTAACAATATTCATGTGGCTATTAGGGAATGGTATAACAATCATTACGATCCAGCTTAATGTTAAGATTCAACGGAATGAGACAGAGTGTAAAGTTCATTTATAGAGTTTATATGTAGATAAATTATCGTTCGACTTTTAGGCATAAATACTGAGGTAATTGATATTTTTCCAAACGTGATAAAGTCACCTGATAATGAAAAATTTTAATTATTTTTAGAATGAATGGCTCGTTTTTTTTTTATGTTCAGTTTTATGTTTATTCTCTCTTTTTCTCAATTTTTTTTTTGTTCTATTTGTACAAATGGCTGATATTTTTTTCGGGGGGAAAAAATGACGTAAGATTGTCTTTTTTTTACGAATTCTCACATGTTCTGCGGATTATTACTATTATTATTATTATTTTTCAATTGTAAACGACGTATTGCTCACGAATCTACCACTGGATATTCCGTGAACATGACTTTTTGAAACCAACTGATGGGAGGCAATCCATCTAGCTAATATTCGAGTTTAATATCGTTGTTAATGATTAAGACTTGAAATTTATTGTGCTATTTGCAGATAATGTAAATACAGTATAATATAGCCAAGTTTCCACAACAAATTGTCGTACGATGATTCATGTATTTTATTTCAATTAATGACGACGAGGAAAGGACAAAAGTAACGAGGTTTTAATGGGGGAGGGGGAAAAAAAAAACAAATAACGAACAAATTCGATCGATTCACACACGGGTTTATTGCATTCCATGTTTTATTAATTTTTCTTTTTGCTCTCTCCTCCCCCCAGAAAATCATCAAAACGTCAACCTCCCCACTCATTCCTCCTCACCCCAATCTCTCGTTACACATTCCCCTTATCTCTACAATAATTATAATAATTATTATCGTACTTTATTTACAGAAGAGGTAACATAATATGTTTAATTAAACGTTAATTGCGATAATATTTATAATAAATTATGATTACACTGCGCAATTATTATTTTTTTTCTTTTTTATCTCATCTCAACTACCGAACTAACTTCATCTACTTGCACTGCTAAAATCGACTACATGTTTTCTTCCATTATTTATTTAGTTTTTTTTTTTTCTTTATTATTTGTTGCTGTTGTTTAGTTATTTTTCTCTCATTTTTTTTTTCACGTGTTTATCGGCTACTAGATCTAGTTGCGACTATTACACATTGTCTAAGTGTCTATCTACTTCATTCGCAGTTTTGTCATCGTTTTTTTAAAATTCTTTCTCTTCAGAAAATTCTCTTTTTCCTCTGAGCATTTTTCCCATCCATTCTCATGCTCTTTTACCAATATTCTTTTTTATTTCTTTCCCCCCTTTCATCACACACACACACACACACACACACATGCACGAAAAGAAGAGACTTATAATGTCTCGTGTTTGCCATCTCATCACTTTTTTTTTTGTATTTTCTTTTTTTGGAAAACGTAGAAAAAAACGAACACGAGTCAGCGCCAGCGACTCGTTCCTCTTCTTCTTATTTTGGCTTTTTTAATGCCCCAGTGAGAACAATGAAGAAAAATCTGTACAATGCGCAGGCCATTACCTCTGGGATTAAGAGGCACTGCGAAGTCTCTTAGATTTTTTGTTTTACCTTTCGCTTCGGATTTGTTGTTTTGTTTTTACGTTTGTTTTAATCAAACAGCTGTTTCACTCGCTTGACGCTCAACTTTGTAGAGTACGTTGAAAAATAAACGCGCCCCTAGGCTAGTTCTAGATCTAAAAAGCCAGAATTTGTTCTGTCGAATTTTTTCGTCATTATTTTTGGTTGTTTTTGTTTTATTATTCATTAACTCGCACTCGAAATGGTCGTCAGGGGTACTTGGGAGGGATTTTTGGGGGGGAATTATTTGCTGGGGTGAGTCTGGCTCGTGAGATTTTTGGAGGAGCGAGGGGGGGTTACTACCGCAGGAAAAGAATAATTTTAATAACTGAAAAATATTTCAACATTCTCTTATACAATCAATCGCAACCGAGATCAATGAACTCTTCAAAAGTATTTATTGGACTGAAATTTACCCCTTTATATCTGCTTTGTTTTTTGTAATTCATTTGGTGTGGATTTTTAATTAATGACCAATTATTTTATGAACCATCAGTTCACTCTGTATTCACCCCTCCGCCCTAGACTTCAAACGACTAATTCTTATCACTCACCTACTCTCGAATCACTATCATTATCACCAATGGAAATCCATAAAAAAAAAATTCAAAATTTAATTATCTTTGGAAAATATTTTGGAGAATGAACATTACTGGAATGATGAATGCAGTGAATTCTGCTCTGGCCTCTACAATTATAATCGTTCAAGAATTTATAACAAGAGGATAATCTGACAAACGTAAAGTTTCATTATCTCCTAAATTTCCAAAAAATCACATTTTAAATTATCTCATTCTTTGTAAAGAAAATTCCAAAAAATCCACAATTGGTACTAGACATTTCAGAAAAAACTCTTGATCACTTCTACTTTTTTAAAAAATGCCTGAAGACACGTTCAGAGAAGCCCCAATAAATTTGCCACTCTCTAATTACAGAATTAATAAATTAACATACAATAATATTCATATCGCGCGACATCGGGTGGATTTTGTCGGCATGAAGTACAAATTCAACCGTTTTATTTCTATAATCTGTCCATTGAGTGGATCTAGTGTGAAACGACATTTCCATAAAACCAGAGTCGATAAAAAATAAAATCGTAAAATTTCCAGATTCATTTGGAACCCCATAAAATTCTCAAAATTCCTCAGACAAACGTCACAACTCTCTCTCTCGTTCTCTCTCTCTCTCTCACACACACACACACACACACACACACACCCACAAACACACTAATTTAAACCTCGTGTGCAATGCAATTATCAATAATTATTTCATTTAATATTTATATACTCAATTAGCCATATTATTACTTTATTATAATTAGTATTACAAAAGCTTGATTATTTGGATCGGACTGTAGCAATATATTCACATAACTATTCATTTCAGTGGAAAATAAAAATTCAACGGTTTTACAAATTACAATTCGCACGAATTCACCCTCTCAATGTGTCACAAGAATTTTCATTCATTTAAATACTCGACACAAACTCCAAGTTTTAGTTTATTCTTTTTGTTATTTTTTTTTTTCACTCTTAGCTACATTTTTATTTATTTATTTATTTATTTTTTTCAATCTATAACAAATTGAATTCATTCATGAAGAATTCATGACAGACTAAATGTACAATGGGCCACTTGTTGGGCCCCTGAAACTTAGATTCAATTGAATTTTTAAATAAAAAATTCTCACAACGATAATTTTATTAATTCTCCACTTCATCCAAAAAGCGATTTGCTCTCTCTTCACTGTACATTCTTGGGGCAGTCGCAATAAATTATTTGTGGAAAGAAAATTGATAATTATCGAGTGGTTTTGTCGAGCAACGCAGGTGTGAAGAAATTGAAAAAAAAAAAAAAAAAAAAAACACGAGTAATACCGGTCGAGTAGATCTCATCGGATTTCAAAACTTGAGGCGATATATATTTTTTTTTAATTGCGGAAAAACTTGTTAAAATTTCTTTGAGGAACTCAACTGTTGTTCTCAAAAATGCAATGAACTTTTTAAATTATCTGTTATTATTAATCTCAGTCGACTGCGATTTTCTCATTCAAAACCTCTAAAGTACTAATTATTTTTCAATGGTGAAGCATGATTGTCCGAAATACTCGAGCAACAATAAATCCAGTGACAATAAATTGTCTCCCAAGTGGGTTATTTCCATAACAATATGGAGAGAGAGAGGGGGGGGGGGGTTGGGGGATAAAAAGAGGGCAGCGGAAGAAAAAATAATATATCCAGTGCATGTGATCGTGTTTGCCTGACATAAATAAAATGTACGAGCCACGCGACTTGTCCTCAAAAGCTCAAAATAGGATAAAAATGTACAATGAAATATCCGTAAGGTGAGGAAAAATTATTAATAACAAATACACTAAAACAATATATTCGTTTTTTTTTGTTGCTCGACCTCTCGATTGTTTTTTTCTTCTTCTTCTTCTTCTTCCTAGATTACAAAAGAAAAACAAATTCGGGCGGAATAAGATTTCAATTAGTAATTAGAGTGAAATTTTTGTTTTTTGGGAACAATATTTTCGTTTCGTCCAGGAAACGTAACATACGACACATCCGGCGTGTCTACCGTGTACCAGCAACAGTATCGACTGATGACTGAGGTGTTGCTGATGGATTGTGACTTGTCTCATACTCCATGACCTCTTGATAAATTAATTCCTTCCATTGATCCACTGTGTGCTCTCGTTCGTCCACACTGTGATCGTAGGGGCCTGGTGCAGGCTAAAATGGGGAGAGAGGGATGAATAAATTATTATCTTCGTCTGGAATTTTTGCATTTTCGCTCGATACGAATGAAACTCATTCGTCAGAGTTTGCAATTGCTTTCACCCCTCAAATATCCCAGGATTTTACGTCATCATTTTTATTTGGATTTGATTTATTCGAGAACTGGTGGAATTCATTATCAAAATTCAATTCCGTCCCATTCCCAAGGAATTTTTCTTGCGCAATTAAATAATTCTCCCGTCAGTTGTACAACAATAGTACAAATTGGGATTTGTGATTATTAAAGTGCGCCTTCTCAGTCGTTGCTCTCATTTATTAATTATTTTAAATACTCCCCTTTTATACTCCCATTTTCGCTAGTCTTTTTTGCGAATGTATATTTATTATTCCTCGCGGTTTATTCATAATAAAAAATTAGGTTCTCAATAAACCCCTTGCAGATGAAAGAAAAAATTGAAAACAAGCAATTTAGGTGACGTTCGGCTGGTGGTACGCTCCGGCGTTAATTCCGGAATTAAATCCCCAATACTCACGGCATTAACTTCACCCTCGTCGTACCATACATTGATATAATTGTGCAGCAAAGCATCATCCACCGATATACGCCGTTCGGGATCGATCACCAGCATGCGCGACAGTAAATCCCTCGCTTGACTCGCTACAACAGAGAGTAACCAATAGAAAAAAAAATTGAAATAATATGGTAACAAAGATTTATGTCAGAATGACGTGGTTATTCATATTGAGAGGGTTTACCTTTCAGTCTATTGTGCTCCGAGGAGTCGGTGGGAAAGAGAATATCCGGGAATAGCCTCTCGAAGGGATAACCCATGTATCGAGGCCTATTTTCCACGTAATTTCGCACTGTCGGCTGCAATCGTTGCATGAATTCTTGCGCTGGTGTTCCAAGTTGTTCTGAACAAGATAATAAAGAGCATTAACTGATGGTGGTGATGATGTCCAGGGAGGCTAGGCTCTTAGGGCAGTAGATAATTTTTTTTTTTCGCGCCAAGGGGAGGAAAAATCATGGCGCGATTTTTTCAGTCTCTTGATCGATAAAAATTAGATTTTCTTTCGGGGACTCATTTTTAGGGGGATTATTGATTTTGGGTCTTTATTCGTCGGCTGGGGTGGCTTTGGGATGCCCCTGCGGGGCTTGTTACCAACGAAATTCGGAGAGAAGAGACTGAAGTAGGAGCGGATAAAGCAACGGTCGTGGGGCTTCTAGCGATAGGCTTCTACTCTCGATCTTTTACTATTACAATAAATATTAGGGGGGCTTCGCCCCCCCCCCTGCAAGTTTTTGCAGGTTAAAAAATAACAGTAGTAACAAATTTTGCCTGAAGAATTCACGAAAATTTTTGTCGCATTTAATTTTCCCTGGAATTTCAAGGAATTTTGTGACTGGAAATTCAGGAGTTCATCGGGAAAATATTTCCGATTCGTTGGCCCCTGAGAATTCCCAGAAATTTAACGACATTCAGGAATTTTCGTCTCTACATTCCTCAAAAAATCTGGAATTTCCCACGAAACTTGAGATCTCCAGAATTTCGAGGCCTTTTTTTTATTAAATATAAAACTAAGAGAGTATATTTAACGATAAAAGGGCTCACCAATAATTTTATTCCACTGATCAATATGATCAGTGCCAGGAAAGAGAACTCCACCCCTGATCATCTCTCCCATTATACAACCGACTGACCAAATGTCCACATTCTCTTTGTATCCCATACCAAGAATGACCTCGGGCGCCCTGTAATACCGAGTGACGACGTAGGGGGTCATCATAAATGTCGTACCAGCGGTCCTTGCCAAACCAAAATCCAATATCTTGAGAGTGCAGTCCGACTTGACGACTATATTGCTTGGCTTCAAGTCCTATTCAATGGATTTTATTTTTGTTTAGTAATTTATTTTTCCGCTTTTTCAATGAGAGAATTAATGAGAATTTTTCCTTTCACCACTGGATCTGGTGGTGAATGGAAGCCCGGGGATTTAATACTCACCCGGTGGATGATACCCGCTGAATGGAGATGCTTTATACCACAGAGCATCTGATACAGCAGGTAGGACATGCGCTCGTGGTCGAGGTCCATTTGAATGACTTGGCACAGGTTGGCGTCCATCAGCTCCATCACCAAGTAGACGTCTTGGAACTCGTCGAGCGATCGTTGAGGGGTAAATGCGTTTAACAGACCGATTATCTGGGGGAGAGATTTAGGGATTTTTTTTTAAATCTTCTTTACACTAGTAATGGAGTTTTCATTTGAAATCAACCCGTGGAAATTTCAATTTGACGACTGAAGGATTTAATTATTTTTATTTGAGGTCTTTGTGGAATTTGTAACATGTCTATTTTCATTTTTCTTACTTTTTGTGAAATCTTTGGGGTTACAGCATTTTAATTTGAATATTCAGAGATAAAATGAGGAGAAAATGGCAATTTAATTTGCGACTGGGGATTTTTTTTTTCTTAAAGCCTCTTGTTATTATTCCCTCGTCAACAAACGGTAAAAAAATGAGTACACTTCAACCCTTTATTACTCATAAAAATTCCCATCTGCCTCGACATAAAATAATAGTTTTTTTTCCTTTTTAAATTGCCAGATAGAAATTTCAATTTCAATATTAAATGATTTAAAAAACGTAGAAAAATGTAATTTTAATCTGAGGCCTCTGAATAATCTCCAAAATGTCAGTTTTTTTTCTCCAAGTCTTTTGTTATTATTCCCTCGCCAATGAGAGGTGAAAAAAATAATTGGCAGCTCAACCCTTTATTACTCCTGAATACTTAAAAAAATACTCATCCAGGTAGTGAAATATAAAAAACTCCACTTGAATGATTGAGACCTCCGGCGAGGCACTTATCTTGAAATTCAAAAGTACAAAAATACCGGCAAACTCACATTTTTATGATTCACAAGTTTCATGAGCTTGAATTCCCTGTACGCCCTCTTGGCATGCGTAACATTTTGAAATGGCCTCGAGAGCTTCTTGATGGCGACATTTTGTGCAGTAACAGTGTCATACGCAGCGCTAATAAACAAAACAATAGTACAATAAACATTATTACTAGGGAGCCCTGAAATGAAGTCGTTAAGTAGTAAAAAGCCACTCGACGTCGGCTGTCCATTTTTTTAACTTCGTTAAATGAAAAATAGACAAAAAAATTGCGAATTTAATTCCACCAGAGGACAAAAAATATTCGCTCACTTGATTTTATTTAATTATTTAAATTGAGAGGAAACTCCAGGGTCTCCAGGGTCTCCAGGAAATTGTGGGCTTGTTATTTCTCATAAAATTATTAATTTTATGAAACAATTATTGCAAAAAAAAAAATTGCTATGGGCCCAGGAGTTTCTTTGGGGTTTGAATAATACGAAAATGGAGGTGGGGGAGGTGATAATTACCAGACAATTCCTTGGGCGCCGGAGCCAATGGGCTTGAGATTCTGGTATCGCTTGAGGATGGTGAACTTTGTGTCCCCGACCTCAACCGTGTAAAACATGGCGGACAGCCGGGTTGTCATGTCAGGCCCGAGGTAAGGCATGCGCCTCGGTCCACGTTTGTCCTCAGCCTCCACCTGTGACTCCAAGTTGGAGGCCAACTCCTGGTGGCAGCTACGAAGTGGACTTACGCTTTTAGCCACTTTGATGCTTCACTTGTTGATTTTTCTTTAAAAATACACGCACACACACACTCACGCACACACACACACACACACACACACACACACACACACTGTGGAATCAGCTCAATTCCTGAGTTATTTCCCACGAGCTTGTACTGCTCCAATGCTCTTGCTCCAGCTCACTTGGGGTCAGCCTGAGTGGGGGATTAGTGAGCACTTGTGAGTTACCCTGATTGCTGGAATTGTCTGGAAAAAATAAGAGTAATGAGTTCATTAGTTTAATGGCCCAATTATTTTTCGCTGATGAAGAAAGTTTTGGGGTCTAGGGAAAGTGGAATTTTTCGGCGGTTTACGGACAAGTTTAGCCCGAGTTGGCGGACTTTTTGCGGTGATATACGGGATTTTTTAAGTTTTTTTTAAATTTATTTTCTGGGGAGGAGGGGAGAGTGCAACTCCTGGGGGAGGGGCGAGCAATTAGAGGGGTCATGATGACTTCATCTGGCCAATTTCATCCCCCAGAGGTATCACACATCTCGTCAAAAATCCTCCTCCCTCCAATACTGGAAAATTGCTCTGCTGATTGTCTCTTTTAAATTTAATCGAAAATTCGGTTAAACAATTGGAATGAAAATGTAATTTTTTAAATTGAAATTGAAATTAAAAACTCCAATTTCGAATTGGAAGTGAAAATGCCAGGAATTGGAATTGACGAGGAAATTAAAAATTCTAAAACAGCAGAAAATATTAAAAATGAAATTGTCAATAGACTCGGCCCTGGAAGAGTAATCCCCCAATCCAAGAATTTATTTGAACTATCGACTTCTTAAAAATTTCTCCAGGGCTAAACCGTAGGAAATAGCCGAAGGTCCCATTGGGGGAAAATGTCCAGGAACTATGAGGATCAATCTCGTGATAACTCCCTCACCCCTCGACAAACTCTGGACTTCATAAAAAAAATCGAGTGATAATCGTCTTCGGCCCCTGCCGGAAGGCCTGCATTTTCCAGCGTAAAATCTCCCTCAACTCCCCTCAAACGTGAAAATTCTCATGATGACTTAAAAGAGAGCTGAATGCATGTGGCATTAGACTGAGGAATACATTGACTCAGTTGAATGGGGAAAAAAAATTCGCGATAAAAGTGTAAAAGCTGGAGTTGGCTCGCGGGGTTAACCGAGAAGTTGTTAACAGAAGAAGAACTGGGTCACACACAATTTCCCATATTTTTTTTTTCCCTCACCTCCTGGAGGGCTGAAGAACTTTGGGAAACACCGAATGGCAAATCCCGAGACTTCTTACTCTAATATAGAGGGACTGGATCGATAAGGGTAACGACCTGGAGCGAGAAGAACCATCCACGTGTCATTGCTGTTATCTTTCTCTCGTCTCCCTTTATTGCAACGTCATATATCAAATGAATCTCTGGGGTGCGCTTTCACGGAAATTGTTGGAATTGGTTTGGTCTCGTGTCGATGGTTGAGTTGCACTGAGGTGGAAGATTTTTTTTTCCCTTCATTATTCATGACATTTCCCTCGAATTTCAGCGATAAAAGGAATTTTTTTTTTTATCTCGCTTGAGGTGGTTTTTGAGTTTTTCAATGAAAATTTATTTATTCCAGGGATTTTTTAAATAAATATTTACACGACGATTCTCTCCTGAATTTATTGAAATAGATTTTGCACTTTATTAAGTATAATAAAATAATTTATGAATATCCCCGGGAATTCTAGTGATAAAAACAATTTTTTTATCCCCCCCGGGATTGTTTTTTGAATTTTTTAATGAAAATTTATTTATTTTCTTCATTTTAAAAGAAATATTTACAGGAGAATTCTCTCCTGAATTCATTGAACTAGATTTTTGATTATTCATAACATGTTCCCCGAATTGCTCGATTAAAAAAAAAAGCTCAAGTGATTGTCAACAATTTTTTATTCTCTCAAATCTGGATCCCACTTTCCAGTGATTTTTTCAGTAGATACTCATAAGATAATTCTCTCCTGAATTAATTGCAAATAGACTCGTCTCATGGAGCCCCTCCGCTGCGACATCCACTTGTCATGAAGTAGAACAATATTCCTGAAATACCTCTTAACGAGACATGAAATGTATTCTCCCCAAATGAACAAGATTAGGCCGAACAATGGGGGAAACCGGGGGAAAACAAAGAGGAAAAAATAAATAAAAAAATTCCTTAAAATGTTTAATCACAAAGCCCAAGTTTTCCATCAACTTGTTATCATTAGGTATAACTAACGAGGCATTCAAGTGCTTCATTTTAACTGAAGATCCAATTAAGAGAAGGGTAGAAAGTTGGAAATGAGCTAACCCACACTCGAAAAGTACGAAAACCATTCTCTGTATTACCAGTCTCCCTTGCGAAAATGTTCCCCGAGTAGATACGTAATGCTAGATAAAATGAAAATTTACGTCGCCGAGTGGAGATACAGGGCGTGAAAATGAGAGTTGAGGGGTGGCAAATGCCATGGAAATTTTACGGTACTAGAGACGGAAAACTTTGCGAGACGAAACGATCCTGTTACGGCATCACGTGCGCTTGGCTACGAGACAGTCTTTGTGTTCTTTTTTTTTTCGTTTTTATCGCCAGCTTTCGCCTGGTTTCTGCATACTTTTGCTCCTTTTACACATCCGAATGCCAAGATGCCTTCCTTGACACATTAGTTCGTCTGCAACAACTTTGGAGCCCATCCAAAACGCCTGAATTCTCACTTTCTTCATCGAGAAAAAAAAAAATATATTACATTTTCTCATTATTTGAAGGCAATTCCCCCGCCCTCGCTCGACCTCTGGGAACGCTCGAGCAGTCGGGAAAGCACTCGCGAAAAAAAAGGCGAATTCCACTCCTCAAATTTGAGATAATCACGCGGAGGGAATTTTTTTTTACTGAAAATTGCCGGTTCGTTTGGCATTTTTGATGTGGGGGGAAAAAATTGCGCGCTCATTAAATTAAATTATTACTCCACCCACGTAAATAGGAAATCCGCTAGTCTGATTATATTAATCCCCGTGGACATAAAAAAATGGGTAAAAATAAACAAATGGGAGAAGCACTTCGACAATCCGTTTAAAATGCGAACGAAATGGGGAGAAACTCAAAAAACACCTCAGGAGGGATAAAAAAAATTCTTTCGTCGCCGGAATTCCTCGGGAAATTAATACAATCATTTCTTATAAGTAATGAAGTGCGAAATCTATTGCAATTAATTCAGGAGAGAATTTTCTTGTAAACATTTCTTTTAAAATGACGAAAATAAATAAATTTTTATTGAAAAATTAAAAAAAAACACAATTTGAAACTCGCGATTCCCTCAGTAAACTTACCATAAATTCGCAGCCATGTTGACCGTCACGAAAATCCCCCCGAATCCCTGACGATTCCCGGAGCGAATCTGAAATCAGAGAAACAGATAAATTGATCCACCTTACGAATAGGATAAATATAAAATAGAACCGTGAAAATCCCGAGTATGATTTTTACGGCAAATTCAGTCCAAGTTATACGTCAGACTGGATGAGACGGCGAGGGAGGGCATTCAGGGACAGGGGGGGGGGGGATGGAGGGAGGGTTGAAATTGAAATCGATGAGGCGAGTCGGACGGTGTCTTGAAATATGTGTGAAAAACGAAACGATCGTCTTTAACGGGCGCTACATATATTTCTCCAGCGAATGGCTTTACCGGGGATTTATCGTTTTCGCAAGCTAGGGACAGCTGATTTTCGCCAATTCACTGGAGATTAACAGAATTCTTGGCTGAGTAAACGATTGTTTTATAGCTCGGAGAACGACGGGATTATTCAGTGAAGTTTCGTCAAATACGAACGACAGACGAAAGATAATTTGTCCTCTCGTTAAAAATAGAAAATTAATGAGTTTTTGATGAGACTTTTGTCTTATTCTGAATCGATTTAATATCTTGAAGGAACTCTCGATGAACTCTCGAAAGAGGATCGATTTTTGATTCTTTTCTTGCGTCGCTCCGGAACGAGAAATGACCTGACGGAATAAAATTAATCGATTATCGAATTTTTATCGATTATTTTTTATTTTTATTTATTTTATTATTATTATTTTTTTTTTATTTTTTAATTATTCACTCGATGGGCTCTCGAAAGGCAATCGATTTTCTAAAAATCGATTCTCTCCTCAAGTCTCTCTCGAAGATGCGAGATACAATTAATCGATTGTCCCATTTTTATCGATCAATGAATAATCGATAATTAATTCTGTCATGATCGACAAGGCCAAAAACAAAAGGGGAAACAATTCTAATTAATAATTAATTAATTTAGTGATTTTTGGGGATTGAACAGCCGATGAAAAAGGGAAACAATTGTTTCTAACGTCCGTGACATGTTCTCCATTAAACAACATCTCCGAGGATTTATCGTTTTCGGTAGATGGGGACAGCTGACTTTCGCCAATCCACTGGAGATTAACAGACATTCCCAGTTGAGTAAATGACGATTTTATAGTTGAGAGAGCGACGTAATGAGGATATAACGGGGGTCGGCTGTCACCGGAGAAAATAGAATTTCGAGGATTGATGGAAAAAGGATTGCTCCGTCGTTTACGGAAAATCGTCGGCGGGGGGGGGGGGGATGTACAGAAAAAAAAACGTCGCGAGAGTTGTCTCTCGTATAAATAATGTATAGCACGTAGGTAATAGATGGGGACTATATTTGGCAGACATATGAAGTCCTAAAAGTGTTATCTTTCCGGAATAAAAATTCCCATCGTCGCCCTCTTGAAGGTCACATGCAAACGGAGAAGATGAAGATGAAGAATTCCCCCCGGGCGGGGGAGATATACGTCAGGAAATAAGAGGAGAGAGGCCACTTTGGACTGATGCTCATCCCACGAATCTGTTGCTTGTCATGCTGATGGTTAATCTTCCCGCAAACTGTCATGTAGGAATTTCGCTCTGAGTACTTCTTTCAGGAGGAAAAGTTGGAGAGGAAGGGCTGGAATTCTCGGGATGGACCATCAATCAGCGATTGTCCATTGCATCAATGGTGAGATGAGAGGACATTTTCCATTTTCAAATGGAATCATTGAGGATGACATGTCGAGAGCTCTTCTTGTCTAGGTTTTTTTTCGCTCGCGCTATCCGCGCATTCGGTCAACATTAAACGATCGCGCGTGACAAATTCACTTGCCATTTTTTTTTATTTACCTTTTTTTCTAATTTTCTGCACTTGCTGAAAATTATTGTGTTAATAGCGCAAGTAGATCAGAATTTGTTGTCCCTAAATTGTTATTTTATTTGCAGTGAATCATGTTGTGAAAAATTATCACCTGAATTGTCATGAGATCAAGTGGTTATCGTGTAAAAATGTCAAGATCCAACAATTAATTCGAAAAACAAAAATATATAATAATGCCATTAACATTGTCTTTATTTACTCACGTGTGAGGGAAAAAAAATGTTTACAGGAGGGGGAAAAAAACAAACAAATCGTTAATAAATCTGTGACAATGTGAGCGCGTAGATAAATCGATAGGTCAATTGAGTCCATCTTTTTTAACTTTCTCGCTCGTTCTCGTCCAGATCATCAACAAATCAATCAATCAGGGGGGATCGATAGCGGACTAAGCCACTCGGAGGGGGGAACTAGTGCAGAGATAATTGAAAAAAAAAGGTATCGAAATCGTAGGAATCGGGGGGCCTCCAGGTACTCTATTGTAATGTATCCAGAATCGTCAGGTATTGGGCGCAAAGGAACATCTCCATAAGTCCAGGGACTCTCAATCTATTATTTTTGAGTTTGGTAGTCGTTATTCTAAATATTATTTTATGGCTCGTTTCGCTCTAAGTGTAAGAGCACATGGTCATGGATTCTTTTAGCCATGGACTCGCTGATGATGTGTTTTCCGTTAACACGTTGATACGGTGTTTTAACTGTTGCATAACTTTCATCAGACACAATGGTATATTCGTATTTCATTATTTCGTCGAGGATCCTTCTAGTATGTTCGTCAGGTTGACGATGATCGACTGGGAAGCAGTGGAAAACAGCTGCCATGGCAATCACCAAGAAAGTGACCTACGGACATTGTACACATTTTAGAGCCTCAAGAATTATCGACTCTCATTGCAGATGAATTAACAATAATTCGGCGGTGAGAGGAATGATGGTTGTTGTTGATTTTTCAATGTTTGGTAGGCTTCAAGACCGACTCATTAGACCGATCTCGATTTATCCAAAATTGAATACTTTACGCATTAATCGTCAACCGTTTCAATCCATCTTCACAAATGTCAAATTATCTCAATAATGACTAAAATTACAGGAAAATGTCATAAAATCA
>JAPYZM010001377.1:0-18908 GCA_030522845.1 Psyttalia concolor
CAGGCCTAGCGCCAAAATTCGAACGGATTTGAAAAGCTGAGGAAATTTCCTATCGATATAGCCTCTCACATTTCGATTTTCCCGATTTTTTCGACTTTTGAATTTTTGACCTCTGGGGCCCACCAATCTGAGGGATTTTTCGGCGATATCTCAAAAACTATTGATCCTATCGCCTCGGGGTTTGCGCCATTCGAAAGCTGAGCTCATTTCCCATCGGTATAGGCTATTTCCAAATTTTTAAAATGATTTTTTCATCCCTTTTTTAATAATTTTATGAATTTCAAAAAAAATGAAAAAACGGCTCGAAAAATCGGTTTAAAAATTTGGAAACGCCCTATATCGATAGGAAATGAGCTCAGCTTTCGAATGGCGCAAACCCCAGGGTGAATTCACTTAAATTTCCGAGGCAGTATCAATGGATTTACATAACGAAAAATCGATTGTGAAAGAGAGAGAGTGAAGAACGAGGGGGGAACACGTAAAGCTGAGGATATATAGTACAGTTGCACTCTGGGCTCTCTTTATCTCATTCGTTTGCTCACCTAAGGACTCTCTGCGACCTTGATTGAGTTACGATTTAATTAGGCCGCACACAGGTGATTAAGATAGCTCAGACCCCTCGGTACTTTGTTTATTCTCGTTATTTTTCACGTTTTTTGCGCTCTACGTCAGACGTGTTTTTAACTTCAACTTCCTCGAGTGTTGGAGTGCGGAGGCCGAGAAGGGACAGGAGAAGTGTGGGAGAAAGGGTGTTAGTGACGAGTCAGTGAATTCAAGTACATGTGAAATCTGCAAGCTGCGGGCTACCCACATAATTTAAAAGTCTTTTTTACTTTTTCTCCTCGAGTTTTTCTTTTATTCCTTTTTTTTTTGTGTCTATTATCATCTCATGTCCGTTACCCGGATCGTATAATCATGGAGAAATATGGAGACACTGGGAATGAAGTGCTTGGATGAAAATAACACGAGATATTTCGAGGGGCGAAGTTAATCCTTTAAACTTGCGCTTCGCTCGGCTTCCGAGCGCACGCTCACACTTTGATTTTCGGTATTGGGATTATCATCGAGTTACGTAAGAGCGATTGAGGAGATTAGAGACGTATACGTGTGAGAAGAAATTTTTTTGAATATTATCCGAATGAATTTTAAATTTTTAGATCAAAAATTTGGCGGAAACGTCGAAAATGTGGAAATTTTCCCTCTCGGGGAAAAAGTCAACATCGACGTCTTCAGTAGAAAATTATGCGGACTTCTACAGAATTGTTTAGGAAGAATTTTTTGCAGATGATAAAATCGTTACAGCTGATTAATAACTAAATAAGTAAATTATTACTCAGTAAAAATTAAAAATCATTTTTCTATTCTTCTCAATTGCGCATGGAAACGGTAGGCCCTCTCCACGCTCTTGTCCAAATATTCTACACTAGAATAGTTCTACAGTACAAAAACAATCTTCAAGGGATGCCGAGGATGTACCTCGACGAATAATTCACTTGCCCTCGAGGGGTGTGTACTTACCAAAAGTATATAAATGCTCCAGGCTCACTAAATTCTCCCACTTCCGATGGCTGAATTTTTCTCACTTAAAAATCCGTTCGCGAAGCAGAATAAAATCCACCACTGGTGTCACTCTCCTCTTGACCCTCTCCCACTGCTGTCACCATTCTCGTTTGGCTGGTGAGCCCCGTGTGAATGCCACCAC
Organism: Psyttalia concolor; assembly: GCA_030522845.1. NCBI lineage: Eukaryota > Metazoa > Arthropoda > Insecta > Hymenoptera > Braconidae > Psyttalia > Psyttalia concolor. The sequence continues at coordinate 1,703 of JAPYZM010001377.1, forward strand.
AAACCAGTCTCCTTTTTTTTGCAAGGCCATTGTTATGAAACATTCAAGTGTGAATGTCCGATGTTTGTTTTGAGAATTGTACGCAGGTAAGACGCCTTTGTCTCTGATCGACGACAGAACGAGTTTACACCACCGGCGACGAAATAAAGTATTATAATACTTTGTTTACGTCTGAATGAATATTCTCACTGAAGTGCCTCATTCTGATTCTTGACGCGACGAGTGAATTATTCAGAGGGGGATAATCGTGCATTGTGTCGGGTAGTCTATGATATTCAAGTGGTTGGTAAGGATTAACATCTCATCTAAAAATCTGAGAAATATTATCTCAACAGACTAATGAAGAGATGGGGGGGTAAATGAGGGAACAAGTGTACAAATTCTCCCGCACTGATGAAGACATTAGCGGCTTTTCTTGCCTTATTTGAAGATACCCGGAGAACCCTCTCATCGTCGCGGCTAATCGAGTCGACGATAAGAAGGTTGAATTCCCGTTTGAAACTTCTTCCTGTCCCGAGGAAAGTGCCGTCCGAAGGTGGAAGAAAGAGGTTTTCAAATTGCCAATAAAAATATAAGTAAATGAGTGAATGAGGAAATAAATACAAAGAGGACACCAGAGAAGGGGCGACGGAGAGTGGCCAGAGGAAAAATAGGTATTTGGGTAGGGGAAGAGCGTCGGTCAGCTTTAACTACTCACATCGCTAATGCCCTCAAGTGATACATTTTATGCAAAATCACCCGAGCAACAGCGGGGGACCCGTTTCGACCATTAAGATTCCTCCTGTTATGCACACCCGGGAGAGATTCTGCGGTGACCATTTTGGTGGAATATATGGGGGGGGGGGGGGGGGGGGGTGGGGGGGGGGGGGGGGGGGGGAGATTGAGACGGAAGGCAGAAGTGACGAATCGTGCGTATTACTTCCTCATTCTTCCGCGACGGGTGTTCTTGGCGAGTTGCGGCAGTAGACGATACTCGTTTTCTATTGTCTCCTGATGTACTCGCGACGATAAGGGCCAATTCATTGTTTTCCATTTTTTTTCCCTGCTTGAATCCTGGAATAAATCAATTGGCCAATTGGCCAATTGGACTGTCTGCAGCAAAAAGACTACTGAGTCGACGTAGAATCGTCATAATAAAAAGAAAAATTGACGCGTCTCGCGCGGGAAATAAAAACCACGTCGGCCAAAATTTAAATGGAAATTTGTTTTTCCCCCAACGGCAGGAGGTTTGACCGAAATTAAGAATAATGTACCAAAAGAACCGAGACACGTTTGCGATGGTGCGTGACGTGACGCGCGCCCGTGGTTGCACGGTAAATTACAGCAGGGACTCTGTACGCCGAAGAATCCGGTCGCAAAGGGGGTATTCCAACTAAACTTTCTACAGGCTGAGGCGCGACGCCGCGTTCAACCCCCTATCGGTAGGTCGCATCTCCATGACAAATACTGGCAGGACCTCGCGCGGACTCCCGATAATAATCTCAGCTTCACCGCCACCAACCAGGTAACCAGATAAATGGTGACCAAGTATAATGCCCTCTTCCACTATAATGTCTCCACGAATGGGTCCCCCCTCCTTCAAACTCTCTTTTATATACTCTACGCGTGTTGTATAAAAGCCACAGAGGGAGAAGTGGATGACAACACTTGTAGAATATTTACGGCGCTCTACTTCTCAGTCACTGGAACTATCTGGTGGTGGCAATGTTATACGGTCAACTGGACAACTTGAACGAGGCATTTTGAAATACGTTTCAAGTACACAACTGAATATTTCCGTCCTATTTATTCATTCCGTAGACCGTCGTATATATTCCGAAGAAATAACGCCTTAATTTAAAATAAGGAGAACTGGAGAAGCGAGGTACTGTTCACTGAATGCTTTATTCTTAGACTGAGACTGCTGAACTCTAGAGGTGTTGAATGTTCGGAGGGTAATTTTGATCTGATTCTAGGGAGAGTTCTCTTGTAGGACATGAGTCTCGGTAAATGGCCGGAGAATCGATGGGTGGGAATTTTGGCAGCCGCCAAATATCTGGACCAAATTTTTCGGATCATTAGGGAAATCCACTAAATTCCTCCATCAGTTCAATGGGAAAGTGCGGACTTATTTGATGAGAGGGGGGATTACGTTCGAGGCTTGAGAGGATTTTGCATATATTTGGGAAATGGAAGGTATTTCGTAATCGGAAAATAAGGAAATTGTGTGGGTATACAACGAAACGCTTGGGAGGTTAATGAAGGCATTTAGACTTGAAATTATCAAGACCTGACAAAAAAGATCTTCATCGAGATTTCCGGGGAGTTTTGAATTTATAAATTACTCGCTACACGATGAGTGAAAAATTTCCAGGTGAAGGCCGTAGATTGACTGCACGAAAATATATTTTTTTTAACGTTAAAAGAACGTTTTTTTTTCTCTGATAAAATCGGAACTGTGATGGATATCTGCCTGGCGAAAATAAATCCCAACCTTCCAGATTATTTCGCGAAAAAACATTCTGAAACGTAGATGTTTTAATCAATTTATCAACAGATCATTATCATCGATAATCTCACAGGTTACAAAAAAGGTATCGCAATAAATTAGTGACCTCTCAATTCCGTGGGCGTGTGCTCCGGTCATCATCCAATGAGCCCCTTAAATCACTCAGTTTCTTCGTCTAGTAACTAAAACGTGAAAAGGGAGAGGAAAAAATCATTGGGTTTATTGAATTTTGCTAAAGCCCCGTCTCACACTTTCCCTGACCTCATTATTTGTGCCCCTGAATAATTTAATTGTTCACCCGACTGCCATTAATTTTGTTCACCTCACTCGCTGGACTCACTGCTACTGTCGCTGAATTTCGGCTGTTTTATCTTGTAATGAAGACCTTCCGGTTTGGAAGTAGCAACCAGCACATATTTACCTCTGGGAGTCTTTACGATTGTCTTAGTGGCAATTCCCGTCTTGAGTACCTCAATGACGGCTTTTTTTGCCTGTCCCTCATTGTAGCGTGTATATTTCATCACGTAACGCACGATCTCCCGGAGCCTGGCCCCATCATCAGGATGGAAATCTTTGACAGAAGAAGACGAACCAGTTCCCGACATTGCACAATATTCTATAAGAAAAAAAAAACCAAGAAACGAGTCGCATGATAAACTGAAGGACATATTTATGGACACATACCGTGCTCCTATATATTAATCCATAATTGAGATAAAGTGACAGCTGCACTGCTGCAACCGCCCCAGAACACTGAGAATTGCCCAGCAGAACCAAACTATACACGAAAAAAAGAGAAATAAAATCGGCGAATGAAAAAAGAAAAATTAAAACAAAAAAAAAAGACCAATCGAGAGGGGTTAGGAGTCTTGTTCGAATGAAAGACGCCGACGAGTGGGACGTGCGTTCGTCTTCGTATCCAACCGAAGCCCCCGTCACGCTGGGAAGAAGTATCGACGGTGTAAATACAGCTCGAGACGTATAGAGGAGCGATGCCGAGTAGACGATAATTAGTGAGCCATTGGCAGCGCCAATGTCCGCTGTCGTTTAAGTTATGGCGCGATTCGGCAGTGTAGAAATGTAAGGCTCTCCTGATTATGTGCAGGACTCTCTGTCGATCTTGAGATTATATGAGAGGCAGTGAACTTTCTTCAAGGGTCATCCAAGTGATATTATTCAGCACTTCAATTAGCTGATACTTCTTTCGTACACACGGCCTGTTACACCCCTTCTTCAGTGACAAAATCAGGTTATGATCAGGTCGCCATTCGCCGACTGCTGAGTAAAATTTGTGGAGTAATTAATGAAAATTGTTTGGACGTGCCTGTTATTTTTGCTGAATATTTTGCAGTTTATCCTGCGACTGGGTAATTGTTTTTTAACTGTAGATTTTTCAGCCAACCGAGGGAGAAGAATTTCCTGCTGAAAGTGACAAAAGTCTGGGGTCAGGAATCAACAAGTGAAACTCTTGATATTCTCTAAGTAAATGACTTCCCTTCGGGGCAAAGAATTCATCGAGAATCCTTCAAGTTCAATCATGCGAAAAATCCTGAAACATCACGAGAAACTCGTAATTCTCAGGCACGCGAAATTGTCGGGGTTTTTCTGCGCCAGTTCCAATCGCTTCGTTTGGTAATATAATGCAGGAGAATAGCTAAAAAGAATGAGGCAAATATATAAATGTTTTTTTTTCTCTTTCAATTTACTAGAGGAGAGGATAGGAAAGTGCGGGACGGACAGGTGATTCTTCGATAGCGCTGTCTTAATTGAAGGGCACTCGGTGAGCTTCGGTAACGTATAATTATCACCGGTACAACAAGACCGAGAATGTAGCGGCTCGAGCGAGAATAAAGACATTATTCCACTCGTTTTCTTATGACTTCCCTGCTAATCCCTTTTTTTTCTCTCCCTCCTCCTACTCCTATAGCTCCCACCTCTTTGAGTCTTGATTCTTGTCTTCCCTCCATCGACCATTACCGGAAGTCAGCCATCTTTCCATTTTTTTTTCGGTTGTTCTTCTCTCTTTATAATTTTCTACATACTTACATACTTACTACACCGTCAGCTTCCTTTTTCATCTAAGTATCCGCAATCCATTTACTCGGGCATTAACTCGCATGTAGCGATGGCTTAATACATTGTAAAATTTTTCAAATTACAGAAAGACTCGTATCAAGATGGAGCTAGTAGTAAATAAGTCAATTTTCTTTGTTATTATTTAATTATCTGAGGCTTCCTCCCAGAGAGAAATATTCAATAAAAATTATTAGACATTTTTTGAACTTCCGAGAAAATGATCGACCGTTTTTTTAGCCACGATCGAATTATTTATTCGCGTGGAGGGAATGTTGCAGACAAATTCAGGGGGAAGTGGGATTGGTAGGGCGGGCGTTAGGTGAGATTTTTTAAAATTCTTGCACTTTTTATTCCGATACTTTAATGATTGAAAGTATGGAAATTCCGAACGTTATTTTCGTCGCCTCTTGAGCAACGTTAATAGACTTTTTCAGCTCCATTATTAAGTCATTCGACACTACTGTCTATTTTTCATTCTTTTCTTCTAGCGAGAAATATTTGCGAATTAATTCCCGCCAATTCTCCGCCTTATTGATACAAAAACGATGGAGATCGTAAAGATTCGCTTGTAAGTGTACGGCATCTCCGTTGAAAGCGGTAAATACTCCTCGGTACACGTAGACCCATGATTAACTACAGTTTCGTAGAATTTGCGAACAAACAGTATTTACGTGAAAAAGGTACTGGAGAAATTAATGAGAAAAAGGGAGGCGCTTCATTAATTCCTGAGAAATGGAATTTAAAACTAAATATAAAAAAGTGGAAAAAGAGGATGAAAAGGGGGCTCCGTCACGCGACGCGGCGAGAAGGAGAATCTTTGCGGCTCGAATGAACTCGTCATCGAGCGGCTAATAGTGCCGACGCGTTGCGAATTAAGTGATCCGTACGTATACGTTTTACCCGTAAGTTATGAAAGCAAATGGATATTTTGACGACTCATTCGTTTATGACAAGCGGCACGAACAAACGATTCATTATGAGCTTTAAGTGGGAATAATAATTGTCTCAATGACTTGAAAATCAAATGGTCAAATCGTCGCTAAAAAATCGCTCAAGAAACTTCTGTTGAATTCTTTTTTGTTTTAATTTGTCCTTACGTTTCTTTTGTTTCCGCTCGATAATTGGAATTGAAGGGGTGTAATGGCGGACTCCCGGCCGAAAGGCAGTCATTCGGTGATAAATCGCCTGCTGAGTTAGACTCCAAATAATATACAGAAAAATTATGACTTTTGTGTAATTGGTATTACGTAATTCATTGGGGGCGCGACACCTCCGACAATTCGGACACCTCGTGGCCAGCCCATTCTTCACATTCCCGCTAATACTTTGAAATATTCAAAATCAATTAGCAATTTAATACGGAATGTTTAGAGTGGCCACGAGAAGAGTAAACTGTTCGTTTACGTAACGCGCAATTTAACACTTCCCTGGGTATATTCTGACTGGCGATCAGCGTCTAGATTGCCCATGGTGGTTAAAGAATCGTACAACACCGGGTTATACACAGACATGGAAGGCAGAGATCTCACTGGGTGTCATGTCGTTTACTGGTGAAAACGTATAAACATGTACGCAGTGAAGATAGTCCATCAACGGCTGCCAAGCGATGAAAAAGCTATTTGCAAATCATTAAAATAATGAATTATTCATGAGAGCCGAAATTCAGATGATCAAGATAACGATAAAATATTCCTAATGCCAATAATATCTCATCCTTTTTTCCTCATTTCGAGAGGTTATTCTGTTGTCACACTAATTACTAAAGACAGATTTTATTTAATTTATAAATGTAGATTTACATGTTTTCTTCTTAAGAATAATTTGGATTTCTCCAATTCTGGACTGAAACTCTGTCCTTAGGTTGTCCAGTTCAAAAGTGATTTTTAGGGTTAGTAACGTAATCAGGTGTTTTTGTTATTTGTATGGCTTGATACAGTCAAGATTATTTTTCTGCCTACATGGACCGAAAGTGAGCACTTTCGTCCATTTTGGCAGAAAAATTGTATTCAGCCCTCGGGGGGAGAATCAGACAAGCATTCCCCACGTGTTTACAACCCTCGCCTTCGGCTCGTGTCGTAATTTAGCACGTGAGGACGATTCGTCTACTTTTCCTCCCTAGGTGAGAAATATACTGATCCTGTTGCAGCAAAAAAAAATCTCTCGGCGATTTTTTTTTTCTCTCTCCCGGAGTTGACACTTCAATTTCTCAATTGAACGCTCTAAAATTCCCTAAAAAAATTCTTCACTGATTTACAATTGAAATTCTCAGGTCCTCCTCAATCCCCTGAGGAATGCAGAGGAATTTAATGTCACTACCACTGGGAAAATCCGAGAACTTGAAAATCCCCAGAAATAATTGCGTCTGTGCTGTGATATGATGGGGAACAAAAATTCCCGGTATACGAGAAACCAAATGGCAAAGGGAGGCAAGTGGATGCGAATACACGAGAAAGGTGGATATAAGAACGCGAGAAATAAGTCTTTGCCAGGCAAAGAACGACGGGAGAGAAGAGGGAGGGATGGGAGGAGAGGTTACGGTTGCCGACGTGCGAGGAGTGGAGGTAGCGCGTGAAAGCAGAACCGCACAAGAAAATACGAATAGCGAGGGAGGGCCACCCTGCACAGCAGATTACCATAAACACTCCTTCGCGCCAAGGCTCTACCGCGTCGTGCACCTCTTCCACACTAACACCATCATACTTCCAACTTTCTTATGTGCAAAACCGCAAGCAGAAGCCGCTTATGTATACACATGTAAATCTCCATCTTTTAGATCTTATTCCGTCTTATTCACTATTGAACCAAACGCGAAATGGAGAGGGAAAAGTGTACATCAGGAGACGCGGTAGCGTCTCTAGGCAAGTACGTACGACCGAGATTATTTACCAGTGAGACGCAGTATTTTTCGTCACCAGACTGAGGAGAATTTTTTCTAAGTAATAAGTCTCGAGCCCTTTTAAGAACACAATTGTCGAGCCCTAAGCAGGAGAACATCTTCAGGAGATCTCGTATTGTCCGAAAAATGAGACGCATTAACTCACATTACCCTTAAAGATTACGTAATCTAATTGGGAAATTCAACGTGGCAATTTTAAAGCTACACCTGTCTTATTTTTATTGCAAAAAAAAATGTTTATTTTTCGGAGTGGCCGTTGAGTAAAAAATTCATCCTCAGGTAGATTACCTGCCTTTAGCCCAATGACAAGGCCTGCGATATGGCTTGAACTTCTTGGAATACATGGGGACATCGATTCATGGCAAATTTATGGATACTCTCTATCTCCGGAGAAATATATAAGGGAAAAAAATGCGAGAGCAAAAGCAAGAGTGAAAGGCCGATGACACATCGAAGTGGATACAGTAAAAGATGCTGAGTAATGGAAAATTTTTCTCGCTGGATAATTTGATTGTCTCGTAAGGTCAGATTGGCTGTATATCAGCACGAGAAATTCGATACATTTTATCAGCATGAGAATGGAGAGAAAGAGAGGAAGTAGTGCGAATAGTGGTAGGGGCTAGTGTTTATAGCGATTCGAAAAATCGGAGGCTTAGAGGCACTCAAGTGCCATACCAATGCAGTCGCCATTATTTTCTTGGTATCTGAGCGAATCTTATACTCTTGCTGCGTGGTATGTGCACATGGAAATACCTATCTAGTGCTGTGACAGCCACGGGTGCTCCCGATTGTGCAATCCTCGCCTTTCTAATTCAAGTCAACTGTTTTCGATTTACCCTAATGCATAAAGTATCAGAAAATACTCCGGTGAATTCCCGTAGCTCACGATTATTCAAAATAATCGTCTTCGTAGTATTTTGTGATTATGAAAATAGTTGTGTACCCTTGAAAATTGAAAAACAAGGAATTTTTAAGTATTAGAAAAAAGAATTTTAATTTTTCTCCGCTTCGGAATTCCCGCGAGAGACGAGAGAAACGAGAAAAAATTGGGACGATATGATACGAGAGATTCATTTTATAGTTATCGTGCAATCTAGACGAAAGCTCTAGACGAAAAGAGGTGCAGTAGAGAAGTGGAAGATTTTTTATTCATAACTGTTGGTTTTGCAAAAAAAAAAAATCAAAAAATTTCGATTTTGAGATGTTTAAGATTTTTAATCCAGACTTTCGATAGTCCTAATCACAGACTCAAAATATTTGAATGGAGTTCTTCAAATATGAAATTCAGACTTTGCAGTAATAAAATTCGAGCATTGAATTTTTTTACTCTCAAACTGAAATTTTCGTTTAAAAATATTAATTTTGTCGCGTATCGCGCAGCACTCGTTGTCTTTCTTTAGCTATCATTGATCCACCTCAAATTCATTGATCTCACGCGGAAAACGTCAAATAAATATTCCATTTAACACTCGGACACGTCTCAAATCTACCGGAAGTATCCGAAGGAAAACGATCTTCTTATCATTACTCTGCGGTCGATATGATTTCGCTCTCCCTCTCGTGTTCGTAATCCAATAACTTCCTTCATTCCGTTTCCCGTCGGTACATCCTCAATTAACGTAGATTATTATCAGGAATCCACGAATCATATTCACTCTGGCATATGAGCCTCACTCCACATGGCCCATTCATGCCCTCATATTTATTTATTTACTCCTTCCTATTCGTTCATCCCACTGTTTGTTTTCCTTTGGAATTCATTAGTTCCCTATCCCCGATAGCAGTTTGTTTAGTCTTCGCATTGCGTCATCGGGAGTGTAACTGTCGACCTGTGTTATGAAATATTTGCAAACCTGATTAATTGATAATACGGTTGTTTATCAGTGGATTGCATATATTAACAATAATATAATCGGTATTATCTATTTAATGAATTTAACGTGAATCTCGTTGTGTGCATAATTTGTAGTTGACTCCTTAACAAATGTTATCTAATTTTCCGTGAAAAAATACTCATCTGGTCAATGAAATATATTTTCTGCGTACTAAAAATAGCCTAAGCGTGCGCCTCATTTGGTTACATGAGTTTTTATCGCTACTAAAAGAAAACACGGACACAAAATATCAAAATAACACAACCGAAGAAACTAGAATGACATACAAAACCCAGTCATCATGTACGAGACTCCAAATTGAGTGACACCCTATTCATAAACAATAACACAGGCGTAGTAAACATCTACCTCGACTCAATTCACCTGCCTCGGCTATGCCCTTGCCTTCAATAACATTTCGTACCAGTGATATTATTCTCCTCATAATATGACCATGACATTCTTGTGTGCTCAATAAACTTGTGATATTTACTCCGTAAGTTTTAAAAGGCCGTGATGAAACGACCCGTGATGTTACCGACCCCGATAAATAGTCTGTGATAAAAAGTCGTGACGCTCTTAAAATTTCTACTGAACATGCTGAATTTTACTGTGCCAGTGGATAATTTTTCCAAGTAGTAGTAGAAAAAACATTCCAACCGCTTTGTTCAACATTGGAAAACCCACTCCTCCAGGCCATTATGCGGTTACTCGGCGTTCGGAAGATAATTTTCATCACGCTGTGTCGGAAAAGTACTTTTTCGACACATTGAGATGAAAAATTATATTCGTAACTCGGGAAAAAAGTGGTTTTTGACTCGAGGGATTATATCCCTCGCCTTCAGCTCGAGATATAAACCTCCCACTCGCCAAAAACAATTTTTTTCACTTGTTACGAAATATACTATTTCATCGCGCTGTGTCGGAACAGTAACTTTTCAGTCACTCTCCGCTGACTGAATAGTATATTTCGTATTTAACTCGTGGGATTATATCACTCGCCTTCAGCTCGTGACATAAACCTCCCACTCGCCAAAAAGCATTTTTTTCAGGACGCGAAGCGGAGAGTGACTGAAAAGATACTTTTCCGACCCAGCGTGATGAAAAAGTACTTTTTCGACACATTGAGATGAAAAATTATGTTCGTAACTCGTGAAAGAAATATTTTTTGACTCGTGGGATTATATCGCTCGCCTTCTGCTCGTGATATAATCCTCCCACTCGCCAAAAACCATTTTTTTTCACTTGTCATGAAATACACTATTTTCTTCGATGGTCTAAAAGTGCAACACCATTATCAAACGGAACACTAATTTTTACTGATAAATTTCTCGCCGCGTATAACACGTTATTACAGCTCACTTCTAACCGCTTCTTTCCATCCTGAAATATTGTTCATGATGTAATTACATGAACATATGGTTGATAATTAATTGATGTGCATTAGTGGTAATTTGACGGGGGACAATAATACACAAGTGATAAGCGTGTAATTGAGTGGAAGATGAAATGCCACCCTATACAACTGATTTGTAGACGAACATTAAACTTGTGCGGCAGAAACTCCATGAATGTGCAAGAATGAAATAAATAAATAAAGCGGCGGAGGGGAGGCGGGTGAGAGGGGGGGGGGGATGGATGAGAGCAGTAGACGGGTTGCATATGTGCGAGGGAAAAGTCACGCGTACGGTTAACCAATGGGCTCATAACGTCACGTAAAATATATCTTCAACGCACTTACACAGATTATCCTAAGCACCGCAGACATCCTATCGCGTTCCATGCGCGTCTTGTACGTACCTCACACACACACACACACACACACACGCACATTCTTCGCTCAACAGACTTTTTCCTCATTCTCTTTTTAACTTATCCGCATCGTGGGCAATTTTTATTCTCAAGTTCATCGAGCTCAAAGTACTCCGCCAGCTTTCACTTGCAAATTCCCCATGAAATCTTTTGGATGTAATAGTTTGCGCAGATTATTCAGTCTTTTTATTATGAATTTTTCATTTTTCAGCGCTGATGAGATTGTCATTACTATTGGGCGACATTGCGAGACGAAAAGTTTTTTTTCCCCACGGGCTTCGAATTATTTACTATTGGGGGAAATTGCGATTTTTCATCGGTTCAATAATTCTCATATTGAGCCCTGAATTTCTAGAATTGATAGAAAAATTTGAATGCGTTGATAATTGTTGGTGATTCGCAAATTTAATACTAATTAAAATAGATGATTTTATAATTGAAAAAAAATTTGATGGCTTCTAATGCTGAGCGTGACTGGATAATTTGGGAATGTAAGCTCACGTTGTGCGATAAGACGGGTTTTTTTTCGGGTTTACCCGCTTAAAATTTGGGAGGTAACCCAGCCGGAGACGTATGTTCTCACATTCATTAGGCGGGAAAAATTTAGAGGGGCTTTATCCATTCAGTCACAATATTTATATGCTCGTGAGTGACATTCTCATGTCACCTCCATAAATTAAATTAAATTAATTGCCCTTGTTCTTTCCTCTCCCTGTAATCTTGTTAAGCCCGTTTCATACTTCTTTTATTCAAGTACTATCGTGATTCCGGATCTCGTGCAACGGGAAATACCAAAATGCCTAGGCTGACGACAAATGGACAACCACCATGCGCTCGTGTAGGGACTCGCTGTCGGTGTAACTGCGGCTTTCCTTCGTAATCGACCACAATCGATCTCCTTTTAATCCTCCCCCTTTAGTAGCACCTACATTCATCTTTTTGTCTCTATGCGCCTTTTTCTCACACCCATCCCACTCAACCCAACAACGAAATCCGGCCAACGAGTGTGTATGCCATTAATTCCTATTACTATTTACAAAAAAAAGGGCGAAAAAATTGGAATGAAAGATGACGCCACAGCCTGAATAAATATTGACCCAAAACACTTGGTGATGTGTTATTAAAATCGAATTACTCGATCCAATCGATAACGAAACAATTAAACGAAAAATTAATTTAGGAGGCCATATAGACACGGGAGGAGGCCAGCCCCCACTGGATAATCGAATCTCCCTTCTCATTTATTTTTCTCTTTATTCTTCATCCTTCGGCCATTGAGGTGGCCGTAACTCACCAGCGGAAAACCGCCAGTCGACGATCGCATCGCGCGCCAGGCGCGCCGAGTGGAAGGAGAGGCTAAAGAAGAAACAGGCAAAATGAAAAAAAAATCATATGAAAAAAAAAAAATCTTACAAACGCTGGGGGTTTGGAAGCCTCCGGTAGCGACTGGGTCCTCGGATAAAAGGAGCACTCACATTGACTACATAACGCAATGAATATATTCATGTGATACTTCCCAATCAACGCCGAGTTATACTCTCTTTTTCATCGCTCCCCTAGGAATTCGAATAGCTCAATAACAAAAAAAAAATATCGAGTGCTCCCCGCCCCGCGGGGTTGGCGCACTGCATTGTAAGCTGGCTTAGTATTTTAAAAAACTAAGCAGCGCCGAGCGTGGTCACTACTTGGATGGGTGGCTGCGCGAAAGCCTCCAGAAAAAAACGGAGTAATATCGGCCCTAAAAGACCCATCGGATCTATCCCGGAAGTAGTGACAGAACCCGTAAATACCAAAGAAGGTACAGGGCGAAGTGAAAGCAAAAAAAAAAAAACAAAAATATATACCTCCCCCTCCAGTTCGTCACATCCCGAATACCCATTGGCCCGCGATAAGCCCAATGGCAATACAAATTTTGTTAAGCCGAATTATCAAACATCGAAAAAGCCATCACAAAGCAACTGTCGATCATTCACCCCCACTGGCATCACATTAAGATTTCCAATCAAACCCCAATCATCTCCTGCATACGATTCGCAATTCATCCATCAGCTTGCTCAGCTTGCGGTCCCCAGAAAAATCCCCAATGCCCCCCTCCCCACTTGCACGGCGCACAGGATATACATAATATCAAGAATAGAGGGATAAAGGGAAAAAAAGGGAATGCAATCCTCCAGCATCTGCAGTTTTTCTCCCCCTCGTACAAATATAACACAAAAACATCGGTCATGTTTACTTCAATTATCGCGTAATCAGATTAATCATTGACACTCCAGTGACTAAGAAAAATCAATAATACGGGGATTAGAGGCGATAACGTAAGTCGTAAATACAAACACCCCCCCCCCCTTCCCTGCTGCCGTCGGTTGATCTTCATCTTCGTCGCCTCGAATGTGCGTTAGGATTCTGGGAGATTGTCCAGTGGGGTATGGTTTCTCTTGCCGCTTTGCACTGTTTTCCAACTAACGCCAGTCGTATGTGTCTCTCTTTCTTGCGGCCGCTCTTGCGTTACGCGTGCGTACGAAGTTACTCGGTTCTTTGGGGGTAGAGTACCCATGGGCTGGCAAGCGTGCACGCCAGAGCTACAGGCCCCGTTGGCTGGCCGAGTCAGTGAGCCTCAGACCGAGCCGGTGTACGCATCGGTGGGCTACGGGTTCCCAGTGGAGTCTCCATTGACTCCGTTCGTCTGTGAATTTGTGTTTATAAATTTTATATAAATTTTATCGATCATTTTAAACAATTGGCGAAACAGCAAAATGAGAAGTGACTTTGGCGAGGAATATCTGTGAAGTGAATGTCACCCGATGGAAATTAATTCATGATGTGGTGGATTTGGATTGAAGTTTTTTGTGAGGATATCAATGGCAGAGGCCAAGTGAATCACTGAATGAGGGGATTTTTCTGGCAATCACCCGACCTCTCTCGGTGTATGGATTTGAGTTGGGGATGAATGGGGTAATTCATCGGGGAAATCATAAAAAAAATTATCACAACAGTGATTTCGACGATTGGGAGACGATGCTGTTCGCCGGTAACCACTGTCAGCGACGCCGGCGTCGCCTGGAGTTCCAGCAGTCATCCACTGTCACTCTAGATTGTAAAGTTAAACGTGAAGTATGAAAAAAATCAAGTACAAACTCATCATCGTGGTCATTATTGTGAAGTGATCTCTGTTCAAGTGTCACGACGTGTGGGAGGTGGTTTATTTTCTTTTTGGAGCCAGAGGATTAAACTAGTGGTGGCCTGTGGAGGAGAATAATCCACTGTTGGTCCGGTGGCTACATTTGATTTTGCGAGAGGGCTATTTATTTGGACTGAGAAAATTCGCAGAATGGATGACCTGAGTGTGAGTAAACTCATTATTTACATTCCCCTTGTTTTCCTGCAATTTGTCTGTCGCGTATTTGAGGAATGGAGGAAAAAGGAATTGGATAACGGAGAGAAAAAAAAAGTGTTGAATTTTTGGTTGAAATAATGCCAGGCAAGAATTCATTTTTATTTCTCTCTGTATTTACGTTTGGAGGTGAAGAATATTTTCATGAATGGAAATTCGGAGAAATACGAGGTGTCGTGTTTGGGTTTTTGTCTTTAAAGTGTAAACAGAATGAAATAGAGGCTATTGACTGGAATTCACCCGATGTCCAAGGCGAAGTTTTTCCCTTTGTCATTGAGTCAGTTTCTCCGATGAATGGGTAACGAACGGTTACGTCTACCGAGCGTTTAAAATAATGAAAATTTATTTCTAAAAAAGTGATCGAGGGAGGAAGTGAGGGCTTTAAGATTCTCGGGTGCACAAGAAAATTAAGAGATTGCAAATACTTCTGTCTCATTATTATCGGTCAGTCCTCCCTCGACACTCGGAGCAAACTGGCGCGCGACTTGGCGGACAATGAGAGCAAGATTGCTCATTGTTGCTGATAATAACGCGTTGCAGCATAAATCTTCGTTTAACTCGTATTCAAGGAATATCCGTAATTCAACTGCTGTACTCTCTCCATTTTCCCTTCTTTTCTTCATCCACTCGGTACCTCATAGAGTACAAATACACATGGATATGGGTTGCCTTTGGGAACGCACGAGGGGTAGAATGCACAACTGGCCACGCGGGCTTCGTCACGGATAACGCGCGGTCTTCATTAAACCTAACCTCCTTGCGTGTTTCGCGGCCATTAAGCCGCCCGGGACCGGCCTACAACTAATTTGTACTGTAAATGAGATCCTGGGACCCTCATACTCCTCCCCCCCCCTCTCTCTCTCCCCTTTCTCTTACTTCGCCCTCTGCCTCTCCCTCCCCCCCACAAACCCAATCACTTTGGGAGGACGATCGTGACGTCCAGATCGCCCGGAAATTTCGTAATGCACGCGGCGCTCCCTCTTAATATATATATATTTTTTTTTTCAAACATTATCACGAGATTATACTGATTTTTGGGAGTATTTTGAATTCATTGAGCGACTGATTGATGGCGTTATGAATTCGTATATCATCTTTACCGATAATTATCTCCTCATTTATCCTCACCGCAATATTGAATTAATTTTCACTGGCGAATATAAAAGGGGGGAAAAAGAAGTTGTATAAAAACGTGTCGATCCTCGCGAGACGTGTAAGCCAGCAGCAAAAGTTGGTAAAGGATTCAGTTTGGAGGTTTTGTAAATCTCTGAAAACACTATACAGCAGCGAACCGGCGGCGACACAAATGCGCCCCGAATTCCGATTCGAATCGAAAAACACCGCGGCTACCCCAATCTCCCCTCTTTTCGTTTATTTATTTAAGTCCTTTGTTTTGGCTTTTTTATGCGACTTTCTTTCCACCTTTCGGTTTCACCGGGCGGCAAGCTGAATTTTTTAAAACTCCCGACGCTATTCGTTCGGCCTTTTTTTTTCTGTAACGCCCGCGGTTTGTTTCCACACCTCCAACCAGCGTTCCGGTGTTTTGTGAATCATCCTAAAGACAAGACAAAAGATAAAAAGTATTAAGGATAACACATAACGTGTGATAAATCTATGTCCGCGATCTAACACTTGAGTTCGCTCGAGCTTCTTTCAATTTTTTTTTGTTTTATACCTCACTCCTGTTTCTTCATTTCTAGGTGGTTGTGGTGGAATGTGGGAATCCTCCTATCCACCCATTTTTTTTTTTCATTTTTTGTTTTCTTTCGATTTATTTAACGTGTTGAAAACGCGCGGAAGAAACAGAGTAGCCGGCGGCGGGGCCCTTTCACAAATGGACATTTATTTAAAACCACGCCACTACCTTTTCTCTCTCTATACACACCAAGCGTAGACGGTTTCTCGATGGTTTGTGCTACGCGCTGTTGACACCACCGCGCGGAAAGGAAGAAGTATGTAAATGTATGGGAGGGTGGGAGAGGGTGGACGGGGGAATTTATTTGTTGAATACACGCCGCCGACACGACCGCAGTTGTGAACCAAAATAAAAGGATGTATAACCTGCGGATATCGGGGGCCAGAATGGATCAAATTGCAAACGATTTCGTCATTTTATTTTCATCGCGCACATTCTCGTGGAAAATATCGATACGTGTGGGAAATGGGCTCCTGTGCGGTCGCAAATGGGCGAACGTTTTTGTTGAAATAATTAAGGGATCTTAGGTCGAAGGGAAACATTGACTTTTACTTGAAGTTCTTTACGCTTCAGTTCTCTCTGAGGGACTGACTTTCAGGGAAAAATTACAGAGCTCCTTTGCCTCTATGATCTTCCATTTTCAGCGTATGTATGAACCGCTCTGTTGTCCTTTTCGGTTAGGTTTTAGCGAGGCACCGGCCTCGGGGACATATAAATACGCGTAAAGAAAATTCGCAGAAAATGTCTCAGGCTGTGGAAGAGGAATAAGCGGATTTTTCGTACATTCCCAATTTTTCACGGGCCAAAAAACAAATTTTTTTTTCACACATTTATAGAAAAACTAGGCCTGACGTAGTATAAAGTGCGAAAAATGTTTTTTCATCACGCTGTGTCGGAAAAGTAACTTTTCAGTCACTCTCCGCTTTGCGTCGAGGGACTGAAAAGTGCTTTTCCGACACATTGAGATGAAAAA
>JAPYZM010001378.1:0-25981 GCA_030522845.1 Psyttalia concolor
AGGTCAAATGTTGAAAAGTCGAAAAAATCGGGAAAATCGAAATGTGAGAGGCTATATCGATCGGAAATTTCCTCAGCTTTTCAAATCCGTTCGAATTTTAGAGCTAGGCTTGATAGTTTTTAAGATATCGGCAGTTTTCTGAAAAAAAATTCAAAAAAAGGGCCTAAAAGTCGCTAAAGGGCTGAAAATATCCTGGAAGTGATTGCAAAAGGGCCCAAAAACGAAAGTAGAAACCCCTAGAACCCCCCAGCGCTCAGAAAGTCGCAAAAGCGACTATAACGTGCTGAAAATCGGAAAAACTGAAAAAAGGGCCCAGAACGGGTCAAAAACGGTCAAAAAATCAAAGCGGGGCCAGCCAAAGCCAAAGCCAGACCAAGTTACCCGGTCATCAGTCTACCGTGGCACCATCCCTCCGCTGGGAGGGACTAACTTCACTTGGGGTGTCGCATAACCCCGGAGAACTGAGCCTTTACTTTGGTCTATCCTCTTTGCCATTGTGTGGTGCTAATTATCCGGTCCCTAGGTTTCCCGCAGCTGTCAAAAGCGACCCTAGCTCCATCGCTTGATTGGGGTGGAACTATTTCTGGCTTGGGGTCGCCATACTCCGAGATCTGAGCATCTACTGGGTCTAACCTCTTGGCCTACCCGTCAAATCCACTTTTTAAGTTTTTCGGAGTGGAAATTGCGAAATAAATTGTTAAATTATCGACGATGATGTCGGTGAGACCTGGTGAGTTGATCTGCGTTGAAGGGAGTGATAAAAAGGGACAATAACCCCAACAATGTCTTTCGTTTGTTTCCTCTAACGACAATATAACCAAATATCCGCACAAAACACCTGATGACGTTCTGATTTCCGAAGTTACTTTGCTAAACAAAATTGAACGATTGTAAAATCTACAAAAAATTAAATAACCTTTTCTGCTGATTTTTTGCCACTGCTGAGCCACTTTAACTGTCCTCCATCCGTTCGTAGATAATCCCCTGGGGCTGTCCTGGCACGACAGCGCTTGGATCCCCATCCTCAACCCCAGCAACATCATGGACTACTTCTCAGAACGCAGCAATCCATTCTACGACAGTTCATGCAACAATGCAGTCATCAAAATGCAGAGGCTCAATCCAGAACAACTCCAGTAAGTCTTTGGAACGCTACATATTTTATTTATCAACCCTTATTTAGTCACATAAAGGCCACTCCTGATTGTTCGGCTTCTTCATTCATCAGAAATATGACAGGACTCGAGTACATTTTGCTCCACGTGCAGGAGCCCATCCTCTACGTGATCAGAAAACAAAATCGCTACTCACCAACTCAGGTAACTCCGCTCGCCGATTACTACATCATCGCTGGGGTGGTATACCAAGCCCCGGACCTGGCGTCTGTCGTTAATTCAAGACTGGTGGGTAGTACCAATAATTCAGCAACTCATCTGCACCAAGAGAGCCAAATCTCTCACTCAGAAGTAAAGTTGAAAGTTTTCTTGAAACCAACCTCTCCATTTTTGTCTGGCAGTTGTCCACAATTCACCACCTCCAGTCAGCCTTCGAGGAGGCGAGCTCCTGCTCGCGATATCACCCGAGCAAGGGCTACTCCTGGGACTTCAAGAACGGAAAGTCACTGACGACAAAGAAAGAAGTCCCCTCCCGAGAGGAGCCCAGCTCTCTCTTCCAACGCCAACGAGTCGACATGCTGCTCGCTGAAATCACTAGGAAATTTCCTCTGCCTGTGCCCAAGCCAGTGCAGCCTCCAGCTGATCCTCGTGAGTACAACATTAAGAATCAAATCATATGGATTATTTTTAAAAATAATTACTCATTACCATGCACAATGTCGTACTTATTTTCAGCTGTCGAAGTGAAGCAAGAAAAGACTGATAAAAAGGACATGAGACCTCCCCCAGAGAAGAAACCCCGAGCTAATTAATCTAATCAATGATTAAAGTAATTTAAGATATCCACTAAAATATAATTGTAAATAAAGAACAATTTTTTACAGTGTAAAGATTGAATATAAGAAATTGATTAATAAACGGAATTTCCCAAAAGGCATTTGTTGTAAAAAAAAAAAATTGATAAGCGGGAGAACCACTGGTTCTTTGTGGTCTAGGAGTGGGCATGCAATTTTTAATTTACAAATCTTGGAGACTCCCATTGCGACTGAAAAATAGAGAACCCAGCAAAGCAAGTCGTCCCAAGGACATCCTGGACAGAATGAGGATTATATGAAGCGCTCTAACCAATCAATCATAAAAGCACATTTTCTCCACTAGGAAAAATAACATAACAAACACTTTTCACCACGTCTTCAATCTGTGGAATCCGGATCTTCGAGATCGTCCACCGCTACCACCAGATCGTCCTCGTCGCAGATGAGGACTCGAAATCTATCCGTATCAAAGCCTCCAGACTCGTAGCACTGATGGAATAAATAAATATCGAGGTAAAGGTCTAGAGCCCTTCCTGTCCGCTCTGTCCAGGCCCTAGCAATGTCCACGGCTCGCAAGGTAATCGAGCACCTGTAGAAATGAGCCTTCTCGAGGTCTCGGGCGGCATTGAAAAAGCCTTTGATTCCAGAGTCGGTGATTGACAGACACAAGTGGCACCTGAGGTCTTTGAGCCTTGGCAAATTGGCCAAGTATGGATTCGAGATGTCCTCCGCCTTCACCTCGAGCACTTGCAGATTCGGTAGTTCCTGGACGTGGGCAAACACCGCGCGCCCCAGCTGATTGGAATCTAAATCAATGAGCAATAGTTATTGGGCAGTAATTGTTTGATGAGAAGAATCAGAACTGATGGCAGTGATCAACTCTTGATGAACTACGCTATCAATAAAGAACGTAATATTAATGGATATATATTTACTGAGGTTCAGATGTGTCAGGCCTGGGTTAGCTTGCATCAGCATTCCGAATGTAAAATTTTCCATGTAACACTCAGTCAGCGATAAACTCTGCAAGCTCACGAGATTATCAAAGACACTTGGATTGTACATATGAAAGCCCTCAAGTGTGAGCGTCCGTAGTTCCTTGAATCTCCCCAGAGCCTGCGAACCCATGAAGACGAGTCGTTAAATCAATGGCAAGGAAATCTGGAGGAACTGGAGAATTACTCACTGTCTCCAATACCACAGGATTCGTCTCCATTTTCCGAAACACGATTGTTTCGATTTTTGATGGCAAGAGATCTAGGAAGTCCACGTTGAGGACCTGAGCCCGTCTGGTCTCAATCTCCAGGTGACGCAGGTCGAGGTTCTTCCGAATTATCGTTGACAAGGAGGGAGCGTAGAGTTGGTAGTCCAGGTGTTGTAAATTTAACTTGAGGACTTTGAGACGGGTGCAGTGCTTAGCTACTGCGGCTATGTATTCATACCGGCATGGCTCGATATTGAGCTCAACATGCTGCAGGTAGTTCCTAACGCGAGAGGTGATCACGCGCCAAGTCTTCACTGACCAGTCTGCTCGAGAAGAATTAGGACATTATTTATTATTGCAGTGAAGCTGATGTTCAGTTCAGGGGAGAATCATTTTTGGACATGAGAAAATGGCGTCGGTAGCCCCAAACATCGGAATAATTGAGGACACTTGTCTCTTTTCTCGAATTGTGCTTCAGATGGTGCGCGAAGTAAAGCGGGGATTCCCGTTTTTTATGATATCGATAGCGGAGGGAGAAGAGTTCAGTCGGCTTTAGCTATCGGGTCATTTTTAATAATTATCTGAAATTTCTCTATTTTTACGTGGCAGAAGGAGATTTGTACGGCCTTCCACACTCTTCTGGTGTCGCAGGATATTATTGGATATCGGAAGGGACTCGGAGGGACTAGGATAGCATCTGGAAGTAACCTCAATATAAACTGAACAAGAATCTTTCGCTGAAAAAATGACTAGTCCAGAGCTTCCTAAAATCTTGGAGGGACAGAAAAATATTCAGTCAAGACTTTTGTCTGCAGCTCTAAATGTTCTCTGTGAGAAAGGCCTCGACAAAAATCCTGACAATTATTACTGTTACGTAGAATTATTCGGTGATCACTCACTCATTGGGTCGAGAGGCCCTGGCCCCATCTTCGTAATATTCGACCAGGCACAACGTCCATTGTCCTTCCAGTATTTGCATACCATCTCCACGTGGAACTTGTCCTCGATGAACTCGAGATACCCAAAGATTTTCCGTAAACAGACGTCTGGCAAGGACAGGGCTGGTGATTGATCATCAGAGAGCAGACTAACCGCCAGGACTTCATCCTCATACTTGATGAGCCTCTTCCTGGCGTCTACCCAGACCTTCCAGGCGTCATCTTCATTTCTGTACATGAATCTCGCCATTCTCTCTCGCTTCCGTAATCTTCCCTTCTCCGCGTCGCAGAGGTACAACTCCTGGATCTCGCCGTAAGTCAGGAAAACTGCTACCAAGTTCATCATATCAACGCTCAGTGGAATCTGAGTGACGATGATTAAAGTACGAAGGTGGTCAATTGGCCAAGAATCCTCGGACTCTGGAGCTTCGGACATCTTCTCGGAAGTGGAGGAATCCTCGGGAGTACTGTCCTTTTCCGAGATATCCCCGGGTGGGTGAGAACAAGATGGAGAATTACTCATTTTAACTCATTTGTCAACACTAATATTGCTTGCTAACTTGTCGGCTTTTTCGCAGACGGAATTCTTTGCGAAATACAGCTGACAGTGAATTTTGGAGGGAAACGCGCGGACTCCTACCGACATCTGGCGGCCATTGTCCCCTAAATTGTCGGTCAAGTAGGAATGGCAGCCCGTGGACCCGGAATTTCTTTTTATCAACAGTGAGTGAGTCACCAGTTGTTGAATAATTCTCAAAGTTCGGGTGGGTGTTAACAGAGGCTGTTGAATAATTTTTCAAATCAATTAAAAATTAATTAACGGATCGATAAATCGATTTCGTTAATCCCACGGTAAATTTGGGAAAATAATTCGTTAAAAATCGTTGGTTAATTTTTTAAGATAATATTCATTAATGGAATGGAAAAAATATTTATCGAATTATTCATAAACTGACGCAATTAGTTAATTAATAAACATATTATCTGGAAATGTTGGGAAAATAATTTGTCGATTTTTTTTTTTAGAATGTCGAGTTAATCAGTTCACGTCTGCGATAGAAGCGGGTGAATTTCACCGGAAATGGGGAAGATCTACAGATCCAGGGAGAATTAAATCCCGGAAATGAAGTATCCGTCAAGCCTCCACCACTCGTTCGAGTGAACGCCGACGGCCCCCGAAACTAGATGCCAAAGTCAAATGTGTCGTCAATATGTTTCCCGGCTCCCCACATCTGCATTACCGTATTACTGGTAAGTAAATGACCAAATGAAAGCGGACTAAAAAACCGGAAAACTTCATTTTTCAAAATTTCTCGAGTGCCGAGAGGAGGAGAACGAAAAAAAATCTACCGGAGAGCGGGAAAAAATTCACACGCTCTCAAAAATCCTCCCTCGCGCCTAAACAATTACAACATTAATAATATTCGATGTGGTAATTGCAAGAGTAATTATTAATTCCGGTAAAAAAAATTTTCTCTGAATTTTCCGGGGAATCCCGAGGAATTTTGTCGCGGGTATTTTAATCTCCCGGACAATTACCCTGAATATTATTACTAAATAACGAATGACGGAGTGAATCGATGAATTCCAAAAAATCCTTGATCCGGGAACTGACAGATCCCGCCAATAAAACCTGTGAAGTGCCGACATGATGTTCGGCTCCAAAGAATGATCGTTCCCCTCGTAACGATTGACATGAGCCATCAGTGCCCCCTCCGCCCCGCGTAGCCTAAAAAAATGGACTTTTAACACCATCTGAGGGGCGCACTCTCGCTCAATCCATTTCCCTTCCCCCAAAAGCCGGGGAAAAAAGAAAAAAACCCCCCCCAACCTTAAAATCGCCTCGAAAATCTGGGAGAGTGGCCCCTACACTCTCGCTATCACCCGAAACGATCTTATCCACCCTGGGACACCAGGTATGGGTCCGAGCCATCTCCTGTGGTGCCTCTAGTGATGCTGTGTCCGAGGCACTTCACCTTGTGGGCCGATCACCAGGAGCAATCGGCTCCACCAAAGTAGACCAAAGATCAGATTTATCTCTGGTAACGATCTCACGACGTTGGTAAAACGCAGAGAATGGAGACAGAAAGATGGACGAGACAAGTGAGAGCCGGCAAATGGTAGAAAGGAGACGGGAATGGGGGGGGGGGGGGGGTCTGGAGATCTCTGAATGCCGACTATGGGATTCTTTCTCTCGATGCATGAATTATATGCCGTGGGGCTCTTATGCTAATGCTTTGAAAATGTCGAGATACAACTTCAAAGAATATTTTCATTTAATCGTAGCCGTGATTAAGTTAGTTTTGAGGCTGCGAGACTGATGGAATTGTCCCGCTGCGAGAAATCGTCAGTAGAAATGGGGGTAAACATTTGAAAAATAAAAAATTGGTCGGGGTTGTTGGTCATTGCTGCGTTGAACGCGATGATTTTGTTGACGAGCCTCGTAACGAACCTCCCGATAGACTGAATGGGATGTAGACGAAGTCAATGGCTATCGATCGCGATCGAAATCCCTTCGATCGGATGAAACGCCTGCACGCGAGCGCAGGCTCTCATCCGATCAACTCAACTCAAAATCGGATGGGGGATTTCGCTCCCAAACTAATCCGATCTTGTCCTCGATGAGATCTATCGATCGCCACCAAAATTTTTCCGATCGCACTATCCGTTCCCCCGGGAACGCGAACAAAAAAAAGTGCTCACACACACACACACATACAACTCGATAAAAAACATCTGGGGGGTTTCTCCTGGTCGTGAGACCAATAACTTCCTATCGGCAAGTTAAAAATTCTAAAAAACGCGCCGATTAACCTGATAATTCGATTAATCGATTCATTATCGAGCCGATACTTAGAGGACACTTGGAGCCCGTCACTCGAGCGATTGAAATTTATTGAGAATTTTTCCCGGCAGACCGGAAATTTCTGAAATACAGTAAAAACTCCTTAAGAGATTCGCTAACGTATGAACGCCCGTCGCATGAGGAGAATCATTCCCCCACTCTAACATTTCCTTCCCAACGCATTCTCTGTCTAATATCCCCCGCTCTCACTCGCTCTCTCCCTCGGTTACCATTACTCCACTACCCGGACAGGTACATGCATCTCTCTCCATTCGTGACGCTCTCTCACTCTCTCCGAGTCGGGGAGAGGGAAACTCGATAAAGTATTTTCCAAGAATCCAGACCCCGCTACCGTATCTCTCAAGGAATTTTTACTGTAGACAGTTTGCAAATTGAATATTAACATCCCCAGGTTTATCGCTTGACAATGGGACGAGACCCTGTCTCGTAAACACAAAAATATTCCATACAACAGATACAACATCCCCCGTGTAATCCCGTCCCTTCCCATACGCTCAGGCTGGAAAGGAAAAAAAATAGAGAATGGAAAGTAAAGAAAGATCCTTTTCCTGAGATGCGCAACGAATTGACTAAACAACTGTGCGGCATCCTCGATCCCTCCGCTGTCGCTCAATTTCGAAACGCTTCGCACCCGCGTTCGTATGGTTGCGTGGGCATCAAATGATTATTTCAGATGTGATATTCCGTGGAGTATTTTCTGGCAGGGGGGAGGGGGAGTAGACATTGATCCGAGTGGTTTAACCAGTCTGATTGGATGTTCAGATTCAATGAATTCTTGACTGTTGATGGCTCGCGGGAATTATTTCACGGAAAATGGTAAGTGATTCGCGTGCTTTTATTTCAGGAAATAAATTCATAATCTCGCGAATCGATTTGCCGCACCGAAGATGATTCAAGATTAAAGAATTTTTTTTAGTGAAAAAATTTGACCGGTTACACGTTTTTTCATGTTTTCTAATTAGTTTTTTAACTTTTGAGGGAGTTAGGCGAGTGTGAGGAAATTGCGAGTGTTGGCGCGACGTGTGATTGGGGAATAATCAAACCCGCAGATGTTGACGACAATTCACATTTTATGGGTGCCGATAGGGGTAGGTGGAGCAGGGGTTTCATTGAATTAACGCGACACCTAATTTTCACTTCATAAATGTCAGGGGAATCAGCTTGGGTGGGTTTCCAGATGCTGAAGCCGTTGGAGATTATGAAAACCGAACGCCAATCGCGGAAGAAATTACTTCCTCAATTAATTTTTCAATATCACAATTACTGTTTATGTTTAATTGTTAAATGCCTCGGCCAATTGCTCGCAGTCGATTCTCATGTCTTCCCCGGTATTTTTTTTTCGATCGTCGGCGGAATGTCGGCGGCATGTTGGCGACCGTCCAAATTCCCCCGGGACAATTGCAATTTCAATGCTCGCGATTGAGCCCCCCATGAGGCGAGTCATTTCGCCAAGTTTTCCGGGGGGAAGCCGGCCCTGAAAATCCCGCAACAGAACTCCCGAGAACTTGAAGATGGGGAAAGAGTCAGCGTGCGCTCCGCCCCAGTAACGCAGCCGACATGGCTGCTGAGGGACGGATTGGCCGAGGCTTGGCGTGCCGCGATTCCGACGTCGTCGTGACGCCCGCGCTTCACTCAGTCCTCGTATTCGAAAACACGAAGGCAAACTCGCTTGACTCCTCCGGCCCAACCAGCAACTCCTACCCAGCCTTGGCTGGACTGGTGGGTTGACGCCCACCCTCGCGCGCTCACTTTTATCCAAGACTCGTGGCTTTTTTTCCCCGTAATTTTTTTTATCAATTGCACTATCATACCTATCATTCTTTCGAATGATAATAATCATTTTTCTAAACATTTTTATTGCTCAGAATTTTTTTCAAACGAATCGAGCTCTCGGAGAGAAAAATTGTCAAGCGAATTTGTTTTACGTTTTCCCGTGAATTTTCCCTAGACCGTCGTCTCGTTACACAATTCCCATAAATAATCATCAAATGGCATTAATTTCTCGCTGCAATGACCCGCCAGCAAGTGCGAATAAAAAAATGCAAAAATCCAGCAATCAAAGGGACTGTAAAGATCAACATCTCGGGATTGGCGACTGAGCAATATATTTCTAACGGCGTTTAATATTCTGGCTGATATTTGCACTGTAATTTTGCCCATTGATGATGTCTGCAATTTTGTCATTTGCATACTGGGCTTCTGGCGGTGAAGATTGCAAGGGACATTTTCAATATTCATAGTCAAAGGTCAGAGGGAGAAAAGCTGGGGGGGGGGACGAGGGCAAACTCATTTCGTATTCATTCGTTTATGCGAAATATTCAGTGGTTGGGTATAATGTTTCCATCCACATTTTTTTTTTTCAGTTCTTTTTTTTGACTTGACAGCCGTCGCCTCGGGCGCACATCCACGAATCAAATCCATTAATTTTATTATTTTTTTCTTGCGAATACGTGGGTTTGTAGAGTAGCTGAATTACGTCGTGTAAAAGTCAAAAATTTAATTTGTCATCGAGTTTATTCGCGAGCAAAGGCGAATTCTAGGCGGAGATCTTTCGGGAGTGGTCAAGAGAAATGGGTTCTACATTTTTTTATTTCATTTCATTAATTGCCGGCTTACTGGGAGAGGAATATTGAATAAAATCTACAGAACAAGTCGCGTAATCGCCCCCAAATCGGCCGCTCCACGACTTCTCACCAAATATCTCAGAAATGAGGAGAGATAGCGTAATTTTTATTCAGATCTTTTCCGCAGCCGATTGTTCGCTCTACAAAAAAGGTCGAGTACAAAATTCGTCTAAATCGCTTAAATTCCAAGATATTTTCGAAAAACAACCCGACAGTCGAAATTGACTCATCCCAATTTGTCGTTTCGTCTGTTCGTCTTCTTAAATTTTTTTCCTGGTAATTTATATTGACTATTTCTCTGCGTGTGAACCTGTCAATTTTACATGCGACAATTACCCAATTTTTTATAATTAATCCTAAAATAAAAAAAAAGATAAAAATAGAGAAAATTCACCGATGATTTTCCTCTCGTCGAGAAGATTCTCCCGCTGTTTATATTTTATTTATCAGACCTTGGCCGGCTTAAAAAAAAATCCTATTTTCTCCTGGCCATGCGCGCGGCCAAAGTCCGAAATTTCCCGCGATTTTTCCATCGTTTATTTGCGAAGGGAAAAATCCTGGAGAAGTATGAGATATTGCGTACGCGCAGAGAGCGAAGAAACATTGGAATCCCATGTTTACATGCCGCGTGTATTTATGGGATTCAATCCGCCCACACGTTGTACTATGGACCGATGGCATTTCAGTATATCTCGGGCGCGCTAAAAGGCCCCAGAGGGAGGAAAAAAAAAAAATATAAAGCCAGAGTCCCGTGATCTTGTTCCCCCCGAGGCTCGTCCATAAATCAGAATACAAAAGGGTGAGACAACCTTATTCTCAATTTTTATTATTTCGACGGTTAAGAGAGGAGAATAATTAACGGATTTCGTGTGACAACAGGTACAGCTTGAGCACAATGTCATAATTACACTGAAAATACGAGTGGTCGTGAGGAATAAGTTTCCATTTTATTATTATCTTTACAGGGCATCGGGATAATTACTATTCTGATTTATGGGACATTTGTATTGTCGAGTGGTGGAGTCAATGATAAGGACAATTTTATGCACTTGTCGAAATTATTTGAGAGTCGGGAGGGAATGAAAAATTGAATTAAAACATTTTCCAGATTATTTTGATGGACGTTTTAATGAAATTCACTCGAAAAATAAAATATAAAATTCACTAATCCCCAGCAGATCGCGAATGAGTTCATATTCCCCGTATTTCCTCATAATCTCCGATTTTTGCTCACGAAAAAGAATAAATCCCCGTGTGTATCTCATATTTAAAGCGGAATAAGAAAAAAAAGGGGCGGGAAAAAAAGGGAGAAATAAAATTTTTCCCGGACGACTATTCGACTTTACGATCACCGGTCGAATAAATCCGATTAAACGGCTTGAGCACTGGACACCTCTCGAGGACTGTAACACGTTCGGTAAATGGGTAGGACTCAACCCCCCCCCCTCCCCCTTGAGCTGTGAGAACGCGGAGTAGACCCCAAGCCGAGAGAGCGGAAAGTCATCGCTTCTCATCTTTGGGATTTTCTGCTGAGGTTGTATCTTACATTAATGCGATGGGTTATACGCACCCAGTGTGTAATGTGAAATAACAACCTCGGGTGTGGGACATATTTATCGTTCGGAGAGTACACTTTCCACCGCTGCTTACCCTCCACTGAGTTCCTGGTGATTTTAATGTACGACGAGGATGGAAAAAAAAAATTACACTCCCGGGGCTTTAATTTCTTGAGAACATTTTAATTTGCCGAGAGTCTATTTTCAAGTCTTTAATCCCAGGATTTTTCCCCGTTTTCAAAATTATTGGTGATTTCGGGGGAGAGACGAAGGGAATAGTAACTAATGATGTAATTATTGCGGTAATTTGTTGAGTGGAGGCAACTGGAAATTCGACTGATTTTTCTAAAATTATTAACAAGATTTTCCGCCGACGAGGGGAAACGATTTTTAATTGCGGAAAAAATAGCTCAACTCGCGAAATTTTTGAGTTCTCTGACTCGCGTCGGGAAAATTCCTCCGGCTTCTCGTAATTATTTCCGAGCGTCGAAAATTGACGATCACCAATTTTGAGTAAAAAAAAAATCTCCCCGTGTACATGAGACATGTAGATCCTTTACATAATCCATATTAATGCTGCCCGGCAATGTAAGAGTTCGAGAAAAATGTTTCGCTAATTAATATGGCTTGGAATGGCGTAAAAATCCAAACACTGTTGCCTCGATTGCGATCGGAAAGGTATCGATTGCAATCTATGCGGTTTGGCTGAGTCCCATCGACATTGGTATGACACTGGGCGACGGGTATTATAGGATACCGGTTGGCTGGTATACCGGTAACTCTACTCTCTCCGTAACCCACCTCAGACAGGATCTTCTTTATTGAGCATGCGACATAGTCTCGCGCACTAGCCAACGCACGAGCGCCCGAGCGAGAGAGCCCGATAATGCAGTTAAGCTCGCGATGTGACTTCTTATGTGGCAAATGAATTTGCATGAGCAGTGGATTGAAGTTGAGTTGAAACAGTGAGCATAATTTTATCTTCGAATTATAATAAGAGATGAATTTAAATAGAGAAGTACTTGTTTCTGCAAGAATGTTGTGCAATCATTGCGTCTTAAATATGTTGATGGCTCGGAATATTTTATGGATTTTATGGGTGCATGGAAGAAATTTATGCCCAGTCTATCAATGATTTTTCTCGCGAGGCATTTTCAGGAGATCTCAGCAAAAAAAAAAATCCAATTCCCCGAAATTTAATTGAGAAATTAAATGCGATTACACTTCCGGAAAACTTTAGAGACAATTTTTTAAGCTCAGAAGGTGAGCGAAATTTTTAACCAGCTCTCGCCGTCGGCAGACGTTCGTGAATAAATAAAAAAACACTTGCAAAAGTCGTTGACACGTGAGGTTCAATGGAAGGAAAAAATTATATAAAATTATTACAGTCTTCGTAAATGCGGCAGTGCCTGAGAATTTCATTTTCTGTAAACTAGATAAACTTATCCAGTTGAAACTCCTATCGTATCAGCTCTGAAGCGGTTCCTATCGCCTTCTGCACCGGTTGCGCTCGTCTATCTCAAATTGACAAATGCAATAAATTTAATGCGCATTAGTTTCATATCGACGCGACGCAACACCCGCAGGTGTTGAAATAGTCAGATAGCCCATTCGCATGAACGGAAAACTCGAATCGTAACGGGTCTAATTAACACCAAAGACAAGTCTCAGTTTAATTATCGCCGATTGGCGTCGTTATCCCCCCGATGTTCGCGCGTCTCATCCTCTCGAAGTGGAATAAAAAACGTGGGAATTCATTCTAGCGATGAATTTTTATAATTTCTTAAATGAATTTGAATTTTACGATTGCTCGACTTTTCCGGGGGTCGGTATGCGGGCGATTTCAATTTTATTATTCATAAAAAATTCTGTTGTCCCCAGGCTTTGTCGTCGCACTTTAATCAACGGATTCTACGGGTTCGAGTCCCGCCCTATCAATTTTTTTCGTTACAAATTCTTGCAAATTTTATATCGACAATTGTCCCGGTTCCCGTCCAGTGGTTTCCCAATTTTTTCCCCTGCTTCCGGCGAATTAAAAAAAATCCAGTTGGGGAGTCTGAAGTGTCAGTTGAATTAGCAATCGGCCCGTCGGGAATGCCGGATCATTTACCGTCACCTGTCGTCGTTAACGCATTGAGCCCACCGTGTTTTGAGATTTCTCCCTGGCCATTCAGAAAACGATACACTTATAATATCTCCCTGGGATTTCTTCGCATCGCCAATGGAGTTGTTTACGTCACGACGAATGCCGGATGACATGGGGCTTTTGAGTGTAGCTGCCGGAATCATTAATCAAGTGGAAGGCGAGAGGATTATCCCTGTATTGACCGGGAGAGGTTCCTTGTTTGAATTCCGCGGGGGGGGGACCTCTGACGAGCGGTAGCTCCCGCGAATCACTCGATAAAAATTACAATTGCCTCCCTGAGGGCGGAAAAAAATGTTTCCCTTCATTTCTGCGAAGAAGGATATATCCGAGACTATGAGGGTAGTCCTGGGCAGGTGAATTGCTCCAGCCCGCCCCTATTTGACGGCTGCGGGCTTAGTTACAATTTTTGGGCGAGGCCCTATAATACTTTTTGGGGAGCAAAATCATTCCCCGTGCGGTCCCAGGCAGTTTTTCGTTTCTACATGCCGCAGTTTTTAAATACCATGTGGCAAGGGGTGGTCCCACTGGCATTATTCAACCCCGCGGGTGATGCCCCCCCTCGGGGCTAAATTCTTGGCTTTCCCTTTTTTTTTTCTACTGTCTCATCTCGCCTTTTTCTCGCCGTCTCTACGGCCTCTTTTGCTCCTCGAAGCCATTGTAGCGTCAACTGAAATGAGGAGCTTCGCGTCTTGCTTCAGTGAACACTTTCTTACAATTTTTGGGGGTTACTTTTCACGCGAGCACGAGAATCGTGTCACTGGGAGAAATTAAATCGTAAATCGAGGGGGGGGGGGGGACTACACGACGAGAGGGCCCGAAAAAATTATTTTCAGAACTTCCAGTGATTTATTCCGGAATGATTAATTGGGTTAACGGATCGCTGGCCGATTGAGGGAACTTCTGATGATTGTTTAATTAATTTATGATTTTTTCTAGCAGCGCTGAAATAAATTAATGAATTTTTCGAATTGGAGATCGGAATGGGAATGAGAGAAAGGAATTGAATTCATTCAATGAGGGGAGAGATGAGTCGCAGCCGGAGATTATAATCCTCGGAGAGGATTTGGCTCTCGCTCGTCGTAACCCGTAATTACCGATTACACGGTGGAGCCTCGTAATTTTCGTTGCTCCAATGCACCAGAGCCCGACCGGGCCTGGAACACCTGTTGAAAGGTCGGCCGCCGAAGTGTCTGGAGGATATCCACTCGTGAGTCCGCTCTTTCGCTTCCCTTCCTCCCCCCCCGGGTGTTATCGAGTCGGTTTTTCTGAACAAAATGGCTACTCTCGAGCGAGCGGGAGAGAGTCCACCGAATTCTGATGACTCACCGAAAGAAATGAATCATCAATTGGACGTCGCTCTCGTGCCATCGAAAATTCCGCGGGGAATCGTCGGATTTACGGATTGAGTCGATCCCC
Organism: Psyttalia concolor; assembly: GCA_030522845.1. Lineage (NCBI taxonomy): Eukaryota > Metazoa > Arthropoda > Insecta > Hymenoptera > Braconidae > Psyttalia > Psyttalia concolor. The sequence goes on from JAPYZM010001378.1 coordinate 14,681, forward strand.
TCCCGCGATCATTAATTCTCGGTTTAAATAATTCTTGAGATATCAGAGGATTTTTTTCGAAAACTGGCGTCTCGGGTTAGGCCACTTTTGCCGCGTCCTTAGGATTTTTAGATCCGGGAAAAAATTCTCACCTCGAGCGTCTCGTCATCGAAGCAATTACACGGCCTCCGGTAATTACCGCGAGGAAAATTCAATTAAAACCTCCAATTATCCTCCTGCCAAGGTGTCGAGCACTCGTCATCGGGGCAATATTGATTTCAATATGTGTAAATCAAATAAAATCGTCTGTTAGTCATTGGGCTTTGGTAGAGTAAACCGAAGGCGTCGAGGGGCCGGCCAGCCCGCTTGATAATCAAATATAATAGTCCAGTAATCCAATTTATAATCCGAATTGCCGGCGCGGTTTAATCCCATTATAAAGTCACATTTTCAAGGTAAACTCTTGTACGCCTATTCATTGTTATTTGGCCCCTTTCGGGGGACTATCCAAGGGTGAATATACGGGTGAGCTCAGACCACTGTCCAAGCGCGAATTTTAATAAATAAAACCCCCAAGGGCTTTTGTATATCGATCGGACACTCGCGGCGAGGGTCTCCGGTAATTTCGAGAGCATTAAAAATAAGCAGGACTAATTTTTGAGGATTACTATCGCGGAAAAGCCTGCGAAATCGACGAGTCAAATTCGCGAAACGAAATAAATAATTGTTAAATAAAAATCTCCACTTAATTTTTCAACTCAAAATCACGCAAATTCAGGGCACGAGCTTCCAAAAAAAAAAAATCCTCAGAGCCACTCGCCCCAGCCGCAAATATTTGATTTATTTCCTCAATTGACACCCAAAAAATTGCACAGATCACTTTAATATCATTGAATTTGTCCCCTAAATAATTCAGTACGTGCCAAAATTCCCACTAGAGATAAACCTGTCATGTTTCGACTACTGCCGACACAAAAAAAAGTCCAACATTACCTAGAATGAAATATGGAGTGAATTGAAAGTCTTGGCGGATGACAGGAATGGAACAAGGGGAGTACTCCCGTAAAAAATAGAGGAAAAAAAAATGGAGTATAGCGAGCTGGCACCCCTCAGCCCCCCCCCAGAGAGGGACCCGGTCTTGATCGTTGCGCTACAACCCCTAGAGATATTCGGACGGCGATCGATCACTCGAGAGTAAAACGACGGGAGAAAAAAACACTCGGGGGGGGAAGTGAGAAGTGAATGACCGTGAGAAATATTAGAGATGACAGCCTCTTCCTTCACGCGTTTTGTAAACATGCCCGCAGATCTTATCGTTAAATTCAAGTGTCTTTTTCATTTTTTTTTTCCACCCCACCCCTGCCCGTAATTTCTGAACTGAGTGATCGATCGGGGGAGAGTATCGTTTAATACTCGAAGTGCTTAATTTGTTTTTCCCAGGGAAAAATAAACAATTAAAATTACGAAATAATTCGCGTAATCTCTGGGGGGGGGGGCGGGGGAGGGAGGGTCTGACAAAATTACAACTGAAATTTGAATAAAATAAAAGGGATGGGGACTTTGACATGTCCTGAATTGTTTTATCATCTGTCTCTGGTTTTTTATTTTGTCTTGTGGTAGAAAGTGCAGCGCCGGCTTTACGACAAATTGCGTAAGAGGATGTTACTTATGGGGCTAGGAATTGTGCAAGGATAAATTGCTGGTCATAACAATTGAGAATTATTGGGTAAGATAGTAAAAATGATTGACAGTCTGCCAGTGGTTGTTGCTGATAGTGAGTGATCCTCTTTCAAGGGGATTGCAAATGAATTTGGGCAGTGGAAGGCAACCGATACGAATCAAAAAGAACTACGAATGAACAATTTTGGATAATTGTTATAACTCCTTCTGAAAGTAATTTAAATTGCATTTTCTCTTCCAGTGATTTTGATTTGTGCCAACTGGAGAGATTAACGCATTTTATTTATATTTTTCTTTTGTCTAATGGCCAGCAGATGCATCAATCCGGGAGAGGGGCGCGAGTCTGTCGGAAAAAAGTAACAGTTCTCATTGGAAAGAGCCACCATCAGCCACTTCGATTCCAACTGGAACTACGAGAGTCTTCTTTTCTCTTTACTCGCTACTCCCCTCGTGTCCCCAATTTCTCGTTTCTGTGTACACAACGACGCGCTCTCCTCACTGGGGGCTAGGGTTGACTCGATCTCGCCGCGCGCGATCAGTTTGATTAATGGCCCACGGGCCACGAACAAACGTTATCGCTACGGGGACCCCCGAAAAAAATGTTAAAAAAATTGCTCGGGGACTTGAAATCGTTTTCGGGGCAAACAAACCCTAGGACTGATGTCACGACGAGTTTTTCGCCGTCTCTTTCTCAGATGCATCACGAATAATTGTCAAATTCTAATGATTATTTTTGTAATTTGTTATTCATAGGACCAACTAATTTTCCAATGATCGATAAATTTTTTTTTTAAATACTAGAGTTTTAAAGAAATTATTCTCGGGGAAATGTCACTCGTCGGCCCGACCGTAAACAATAAATTATGGAATTAATCATTAATTAAGTTTTCAAATTACAAATGTTTTTATCAATAAATAGCCGTGTCTCGGCTGTCGTTGGGGCTCAGTTCCGAATAAATTATCCCGTCTCTAAAATAAAATAGAGACTGAAACCGGCGGCAAATGGCGAACGGCGGACGGTAGAGTATCACTCCTAATTATAATCGTGCGCATTCGCGACTCGTAAAATCCTCAATGTGCATAAATATCAGCAGTTTCACGCCTGGACACTCGGCCAAGTCCTTCCGGTTCGCCTCGAGAGGGTTACCGTCGTAAACGAGCGACTTTATGACACTAGCAGGGCAATTCCCCCCCGTCTCCCGCTCAATTGAGGGATTTTCACGGGAGGATTAACGGAACCTGGAATTCCAGCGGTTACTGAACTACCAGGTAAGCAGACTCGGAATTTTATTGCTCCTAATGCTCGCCCCTTTCCCTTCCGGGATTTTTTTTTATCGCCAACCCCTTCGGCGCTCCTTAGCGAGTCACTCTCCGGAGGATTTGCATTTGACAAAAATTAATTCGCTCGTTATTTCTCGACCTCTCGAGCCCTCTTTCCCTAATGTTCGCCCTTGGACGCGGGAGGGAATTGTCAAGTCCCCAATTGTTGAAAAATCCCCCGGTGGGGCCCGGAGAGAGGGGAAGGAAGTCCGGGTAAAAGGGTAACGGGGACCGAAATTCGTCAGGCCTCGACTTTACGACTCCTCGGCTTGAAAAATGGAAAAACTATTCGTCGGTGGAGTTGCAATGTTAGAATTTTCCTCGTCTGTTGGCACAACATGTCGGCAATGAGGGCCGCCGGGAGGTACTCCCTTTTCTACTCACTCCGAAGCTGTTAAGTTTTATTGCGGGCCCGTGCCCGCAGCCCCAAAAGACGAGGGAAACCAGAGGAGGCAAAAATCTTCGGAGCTGTACCGGGTTATGACCGACGCTATGGGGCCAATATCGCTGTTTTTACCCATGGGCGGGCTTCGTACAATGTTATACACGATTTGTCAGGACGATTACGGCATCGTAAATTATCATCGTCGACGGATTTAATGACTCGTCCACGTGTTTTGTTACGACTGTGAATAGGATAAAAACACGATATCTTTTGTTGTTTCGGAGAGTTTTTGAGGCATGAATCAATTAATGTCGCCGCGGGGAATTGAAATTCGGCATTTTGCTGAGATTGAGGCCAAACATTTTTCAAGTCCCAACAAAATTCCCAGATTTATGATTTTTTTTTGAGCGAATTTGGGAGATTTTTCCGCTGATATTGCCTTCAGAGAGTTTTGGAGAAATTGAGGTACACGAGACGACAACAGATTCTTTAATTTTCCTGGAATTTTTTAAACATCCAATCATTTAATTTTTATTCAATACCTCTCTCCCTGTATTATTATAAAATATTAAATATCCCAATTTTAAAAAATTCTCGTCAACCGAAATACTCCAATCCCGTTCAGCTTTTCATTTTTATCAGCAGATACGCAAAAGTCACATGAGAACTGCATTTTATTTTCTTCGCCAATGATTGACGTCTTCCCGCGTTAAAAAATATTTTTAAAATCCTGCTTTTACAGAAAAAAGAGGCGCTTGCGTTTGCTTGGAGACGACGGGAATTGAATTTATTCGAGTCAGAATTGCCGGAATTGCGGCGAATTCCGGCTTTTACCGCAAACAGAACTGCAATAATTTTTTTTTTGTTCAAAAAAATTCAATTCAATTTTTTTTCCCGTTCTAGCCGCAATGCATCGGTTGTCAGCCATGGTTACGGCGTCACGTTATGACACCGTTCATCATTGCACTGTGACACTGAGGCGTGCGTTACTGAGGTGTTATATGACTAGCGTATCACCGAGTCGGTGGTCTTTATCGTTTCGACGGCAGTTGCGATTCCATTGGTCACGGCTCGGTCCGCCATTAGTGGGTTAGGACAGGGGGCGACCAGTTGCCCCCTACAATACTCCTCCATAAAAAAATATCGACAATAAATTCCGCCAATCCCCCCTTTTTACTATTTTTTAATTCCAATTTTCAGTAAAAAAAAATTCTCATTAGATTTTTTTCCCCCCGAAAATAATCACCTCATACTTCCCCACACTTTGTCTCTTATTTATGGAATAACGCGGTTTTTTAAATGCATTAATTTTTTTTTTCATCTCCACTGACGAGTTAAAATTCGTACAGACCCCCCCCCTAACACCTGAATTTTTTTTTCCACCGAAATACCGGAGGAAGTGAAAATGATGGGTCTCACCGCGGCCTGTGAGTAACAGAGGACAGAAGAGATGAGGACAAACATAATTCAGAATTATCCGGTGGGAGGGCGTTACCATGTCTCACATATATCAAATCCCGTGAAAAGGGGGTTCCTCGCACAAGGGTAAAAGATACTTGTCCCCCCCCTCCTCCTCTGGGCCCTGACCCTGGCATTCAGAACGAGTTACGTGGATCCTGTGGATACCAGGAGGTATCATCAAAGTTTATTGATTTAAAAAATTAAAGAGACCGCCCAACCCCAATTTTTAATATTTAATTATGGAACAATTACCGATTGAGTTCGAATTTCGACCTCCCGAGCTTAATTTTTTAAATAAAAATTTGAAGAAAATCGCGGAGGACTTGCGATTGACTGATTCTATCTGTGCAAGAGTTTATTGGAGTAATTGGTATTTAAGGGGGGGAATTGATGGGGTGATGGGCCTCGAAAAATTGGGGCGTAATTGAAACCCGTCAAAATATCGCAATCCTCAGGGGATCCGTAGGTGGGTTTGTGGGTGGACTGCGCAATACGCGAATAGAGCCGGTAAATTCTCTAGGGCAGGTGTCACCTACACCTGTCATCTCTCCATACCCAGGGCGCACACCTCGCCATCATTTCATTTGCGATAATCCAAACCCACGCAGTGTACCAGCGCCTGATGTACGAGAAGTCTTGATGCATTTACTTATGAAATTACTGAAACGTGGAGTTACCCTTCGCCACCGGATGCCGCCGGTTGATAAATCAATAAGCCACGGTTGTAATTAAACCTCTCGTTAATTGACTTAATTTTTATTAATTTTCGGGCCGTTCGTAGGGAGAAAAAAAATTCTCTGAGCGTTCCCGAGACCGGCGGCTTCTGTTTTAAATATTAAGAACTGTTTTTGAAAATTAATTTGTGGGAAAGCGAGAACTGGAGAGACCCGAAATTTCTCGGGGATTAAATCTCCTCTGAATTTGTTTCTAGTGAGTAAACAATTAAGTTCGCGGCGTTAAAATAAATGTTAAATATTAATTGATGAAATTGCAATGACTGGGATTTTTTTACTCAGTATTAAAATATATTTTGAAAAATTAATCACTTGGGAGAATGAGAACTGGAGAGACCCGAATTTTCTCGCGAATTAAATCTCCTCTTAATTTGTTTCTAGTGACTAAAAATTCAGTTCGCGGCGTTAAAAAAAAATGTTAAATATTAATTTATGAAATTGCAATGACTGGGATTTATTTACTCAGTATTAAAATATATTTTGAAAAATTAATTACTTGGGAGAATGAGAACTGGAGAGCCCCGAATTGTTTCGCGAATTAAATCTCCACTGAATTTGTAGTGAGTAAAAAATTCAGTTCGCGGCGTTAAAAAAAAATGTTAAATATTAATTTATGGAATTGCAATGACCCCATGAGTTATTCAATACGCATAAATTACATTCCAACACTTGCGTACAGTCGGTTGAGTTCCCAGCCACAGGCGGAGGTACCGAGTGAGACGCGAGACAGTTTTACCACGAGGCTGTAAAACAAAACGTAATCCCCACGTCTTGCTACCGTCCTCTGCGCATTATCTGTTTGCGGGCTTGTTTGCACGCGGTTAAACAGTTGTTCCCAGGCTCCCAATATTGTCCCGAGCGTTATCCTCCGCTGGATGCAAAACTCTTTTATTACCCCGCGGTGAAAGATGTGGGAGTGGGCCGTGGAGGAGAATATTCTCCCCCGGGATTGACCGAGAGTTGGAATTTTGTAATTTCCACTCTAATTATCGACAATTGCTTAAATTTTTTTAAGCAATATTTTTCTCGTTAGTCTCGGCTTTACGCTATCACTCCTATAAATTATGTTTTTTGCTCGTGTCCCGGGCTATGTATTGCGCGATAGCACCTCAACTGCTGAAACTCCGGCGGAAGGAGCCGAAGTTAAGTGATAATTTCACTAATTGCACTCGGCCCTAGTCACGCGGCTTTTCATCAGCCTAATCGGCACTGTTGTCTAATTATTCCCAGGCGATTAAAGAGAAATAACGATTAGCGCTGATGTCACGTGGCTAACTTTTCGTGGATTTTAAACTTTTTTTTCAGTACTTTCCGGAGAATTTTCCTCGCGATCCCGGGGGGTTCGCACGACGCCGTACAAATCTTCGGGATTAACGAGTTATCGGAGAGAGTAAAAGCTCCCGAGCACTCATTACTTCAGCGCTAACCCCAGTTGATTAATTAATATCATCAAATGGAAAAAAAAATCGATATTTATTTTTAATTGGAAAAAAAAAATCGATTAATTCCCCGGAAATAATTTTGCACGTAATAAAACCGATAGTCCAGGAGAACAAGAGGCCAAATTCCAATTTATAAACTCCATTAATTCCCATTCATTGATACGAAACTGCTGGAATAATTATGACAGTCACATCAGAGTAAGAAAAAAAAAACGAAAACGTCCATCTCTTCAGTTTCGATACAACCGCTGGGAATGTAAACCCACGGCGTCCAGGAATCTCCGATTAGCATTTGCAAATTTGCATATTGACGGGTTTTCGTAAAATGTTATGAATATTTTACATCTTCCCGCATATAAGGCAGATATTTATATACATATAGGTCTTGGCATACCTGAAATGAAATGGAGACCTCTCTCACCCGCCTCGCCAGCGTGAATCGAGGGATTTTTGAATTCGGAATTGTGATCCGCCTTCGGATTCTATAAACAGAGATCAAAAAAAATCATTCCCATTTTTTATGCATTTTTTTTTTCCCTCCCTCTCGAGAGAAGTCGAAAGAATCAAATTCGTTTTCGCGTTTATTTTTTTGTTCGAATTTTAGTCAAACGAGTTCTGCAGATTTTTTTGTTATCCGGGGCTGATATATTCGCCCGCTAGTCGACAAAAAATCCGCATGATTTATTTTACCCCTGCGGAGGGAAAACTCTCGGTTTGATAAGGTCGATTTTGCGGGGAAAAGTCGCGGGTTTTTGGCGATAAGACAGTTGTGCCGACTGTGGGAGACGTCTGGGGCGAATGAGCCCACGCCAGATGGCGCCACTTGGCCCTCAGTCGGGGCAAATGTTCAATTTCGTAGGGGATAAGGGAAAAATAATTTTTTTTGCAAAATTCGGGCATTAGGGGAAAAATTAATTTAAAAATTGGCCTATTTTTCGGTTTGCTTCCCCGGGGTTTTGGGAGGTAAACTCATCGAAACGCGATTTTTTTTTTGTTCGCGAACTGAATGTCGTCAGACCGCAGATGAAAATTCAATATTTTTCCGGTGAAATATTCAAGATTACGACTAGGAAAAGCGCGATAGGCTGCATAACTCATGCCCTGTACCACTACGCCACCAATCAATGTCCCCCCGCGTCCCGCCCCCCTCCCACAATTACCGATAGTTTCGGAATTTCATTATCACAGCCGTAAAACGGCCATTACTTATGGAAAAGTTTGATTCGTTAAGGGCCCGAGTGCGCAACCGGAGGGAATTCTGGATTAACTAATTTCTGGAGAGAAAGAAAATCAGTGAAGCCGAAGAGCCACTGGAATATTTATGGAGCACTCAACTTTTTCCAAAAAATTTCGGAGACGACTGATTCATGAGAGGAAAAAAAAATCCTCTCATTTCCCGAGGAAAATTAACGATTGTCAGGGGGACAACCGGCGAAATTTTCCTCAATCCCCGAGACCGCAATTTCCCCCCGAGGAATTTACTACTTCAATTTACCGGGAGAAAAATTATTATTTCAATTAATAATTAATGACTTTTTTAAAATCGATCTGTCGTTGATAATATTTTCGGCCCTCTCACTTATTATTTCTCCCCGTCGAACTCTCTCGTCGCTCCACTTATTTTTCTTTACTCATCTGTAGATGTCTTTTGGCGAACTGTCAGCCGAGCAATATCTTTTCCACGCGCGCGAGTTTTCTTCTCACGCCCGCGTGCCCCGGTTTACTCGGCGATGCCAATTCACCCACTGGTGCAGAAAAGATAAATCGCTTGTTTTGAAAACGGGCACGGAATCGTATCCCAGGAGGGTTGCAATGGTATCCAGTGAGGAAGAGTGGAATGATGAAAAGCGGTGGTGGCTGTCTCCCGGGAATTTTCTCCATTCTGAAGTACTTTTTTTTTTCTCCAGCTATTGACGATAGAATTTCATTCGCGTAAATATTTCTCGAGGAATTCGTCGAGAAATAATGTCGTAGAGTTCGCGGAGTGAAATTATTTTTAACTTCCCGATAGGAAGCTATTGGTTTCGCCCCAAAAATGAAAACTCGCTAATTTTGGAAAATGTCAACGTCTCATGACCAGGAGAAACCCCCCAGATGTTTTTTATCGAGTTGTATGTGTGTGTGTGTGTGAGCACTTTTTTTGTTCACGTTCCCGGACGAGCGGACGGTGCGATCGGAAAAATTTTGGCGGCGATCGATGGATCTCATCAAGGACAAGATGGGATTACAAGAAATTTTGATTTTTCAATTTCTCTCGCTCACGCTCGCGCGCAGGCGTGCGAATAAAAGAAAAAATTCGCGTTACGAATTGTGTTAAGAATTAATCGGGGCGAACAATGAGAGCGAGCGTAGCGAGCGACCAATTTTTTAAAATTCACGCGAACCGATGGTATCCTCAAAAAAAAATCCCCTGAAAACCCGAGGATTCGTGGCAGAACGTCAGTGACAAAATTCCCGGGGAAATTTCCGTCGAGTGTCCCAGGAAATCCCGCCAAAATTATTCAACAATGTTAATACATCCCTTGCCAGCCCTAGAATTACCTCCGGCTTCGCCGCGGGTGCGCGCACGGCTCCCCTGATAATAGGGCTAAGCCAGGTCCTAAGAATTCTCAGACTTCAAGACTTTGATCAACCTCTCCCCGCACCGAATGTTGTCTCATGTCTCTCCCCCTCACCTGAGATTATCAATAGACTGCATTTTTGAGCCGACGGCAGGTAGATCCCGGTTACACTGCTCCGCCCCAGTAGAGCCTTCCGCTGCATTTCAGTCACAATGCCCCTCTCCCATTCCCTTTCACCAATCCTACTTCTAACTTCTTACAGACGACTACCTGATCGTAGGAGTTGAGGTTAAATCCGATTCACCCCGGGTTTTTTGTTCACGGCTGAGTTGAGACGAAGAGCAACTGAGGGATTCCTTTTTCGACGAGTCATCGTGAGAAATTTAATCTGACGTCGGTCGTACGACCAGAGGACCTCGACCGAGAAAGCGAGAGAGCAGTTGTAAACGCATTTAGTGTCCCCCAACATCGTCACTGGGAAGCGACTGTCTTGGGCCTTTTCTCCGCAAAACTGGAGACGAAAAAAATTGTCCTCTGAGGCGACTGAAACGTCTGTCAAAACTGGGCAAAAATGGCGGAGCAGAAAAATCGGCCGAAGGAGGAGGAAAAAAATTCGCGAAGAGGATGAGGCGGCGGAGAGTTCGCACCGCTGAAAGCCGGCTGTCGATGCTCACCGCGATAACGTCTTACCGCACTGCGTGTTACCGCGGAGCGCCTCGTGACGTTCTGACTGACTGACTGACTGATGTCGACCGGCTAAGCCCAACTTGTCCGCAAACGATCCCGGGAAAATAAAGGGCAAAAAGAGAGCCACGCAGTGGAAGCAGAAATAAACAGAGTTAAACATCGGAGATAAAGAGCGCCCCCTCCCCTCTCGACCGCTCATGGATCCTCAATCGCGATCGTCTTGAGTCCAATCGATCCAACACACACGCAATTAGCGATGGAGAGGAATAAAAGCGACGGCTGCTGGCGATTTACCCCAGGGAAAATCTCCTCACCTGGGATATATCGGGCCGATTACAATCGCACCTTTTTTATCATTCCATTATCGTCCTTATCTCGAAATCCTGAGCCCCACGGAGACGAGTGTCTTGTAAGTAATGGCTTCCCGCTAAGAATTATTCGCCTCCAGTTTTGTTTGTTCATCTGACCTATTCACCCCGACAACTGGGCACTGCATGCGAGCAGTAGTTGCAGTTGATAAATATTTAATAAAAATTACCCGCAAAAGGCAAGTAAAAGGCTAGCCGTGGGTGATTTTTTCCCTTCCCGAAGAATTCCCTTTTTCCCATTTTTCCGTGAAAGTCCGGCGAATTTCGATTCCGCGAACTGCACCAAATTTTCATTCCCCATTTTATCAACTATTGAAAATTCCGTAAATTAATTTATTCAACCCCCAACCCCTCCCCAAATCGATAAAATTCTTTCTCCCCCTCGAGCCCTCGAAAAAAAAAAAATCTCCCGATCAAGCTGCAATAACACCCGATCGAAATCGCCAATAATTCACGAAAAATACACAGACTATTGAGAAAGGAAAAACTCGTTGGGTAAAAGAATAGGTATCGAAAATCGCTGATCCCGCCGGTATCGCCCGGCAAAAGTGTGCTCGACACGGTTTTCCCTTCTACCCATTCGCCCCCCCCCTCTCTCACTCTCCCTCGCACCCTCTCTCCTCCCGCTGCTCGGGTTTTGAACCGACCGGTTGGCGTGGGCACGATAAGCGCGGCGCCATAACT
>JAPYZM010001379.1:0-18902 GCA_030522845.1 Psyttalia concolor
TAAAATTGCGATGCTGATCATGTGTCATTTCATGTGCTCCATGTTCTCAATTATTCCTCATCCATTGTTTCTCAAAAACGCCCTCGAAAATGTTTCTAATTTTCTCTAGTTTTTTTTCAAATATATATTTAGTATTCTTACAAGTCTATTTATGACAAGAAACGAGTTTCCAAATAAAGCCCTTGTAGATAAAAAATTAAAAACAAAATAATCTAGATAACGTTCATTGGAGATACACCCGGGTCTTAAGGCCCGGGTGTAATAGTTCCTAACCTCTACATCCCCGGGACTAATTCCAAGAAAAATAATTATTAAATCATAAGCAAATCTAATTGCCGACCTCCGTGCATCATTCCTGCAAATCGGAAATTATGTCTGCTCACAATTTGATCGGTATTTCACGTGTAATAAGTAACGGAGATTTCGAGGTGATAAATTATTACAGCCGGCCCGTAAGTCATATTTCATAGTTCTTCATCCCCTCTTGGCTGACAATGCGCGACGCAATATTTTCTCTGCTTATAGTGAGGAGCCTAGGTAGCATAGTTTTTTAAGCCCACCTGATTCGAATATTAATCTTGCTCTGGATCTCGTTCTCCTCTTCAGTTTTCCTCTGGCAAAGGTCGTCCTCCAACATCTCAAAGATCCCAATGATCTCATCCCGTCGACTCACCATATTAACAGCCTTACAAAATGCGTTACATGTTGTAAGAAGCATGAAAGACGCACTAACCATTTCCTCGATATTTCCAAAATGTTGCATAACATCGACAAATTCCATGAAACCAAATAAATACACCATAACGAGTATGCAAAATGTATAGCAACTGTATGCATGTTTTTTAATTCCAGACGACCATCCCACGGGTCTCCATAATCCACTTGCTGTGGCAATGGTGAAACTGTGAAATAGCAAATCCATGTTCACTAAGAGCAGGCGGAATGAATGTATTGCTCATCTTATGTCTCAGGGGAATTGGTTTTCTCCAGATGAAAGTTAGACAGTACTCACGAATAGATGGACAATTGGTCTGGAAACAACTGGGAACATGCACAGTCTGTCGTGCATAAATAAACAACAGTACATACGCCCGCTAGATCTTTTGCTGGGTGAAACAAACAAACAGCCTATCATTGCCGCAAATACTGCGATCGATACGGCTGACTTCGGAAATTTGGTGCCTCTGTAATTCCCGAGTAATTGTGGTCTTCTTGCTTTGGGGTTCTCCAACTGCAGCTGGGAAAGACGATACATGTTTTTGTTTCGTACAAACAGGAACCATTGTCGGTTTAGCCTGCAGTTGTTGAGTTGTCAGTCACGTGATGAGGTATGGGAGAATGGCGTTCAAAGGACCTGAAAAACTAGGTAGCCATCTTGTATTTAAAATATCTCGGGAATGGGTAACATTCTGCCGTTAATTGTCGGCCAGAAGAGATTAGGAAAATTTCAATCGCTTCACGATTATTTTTATTGGGAATATATGAAAGATGTCCGCACAGATTTCAGGTAATTTTTACTGGGGATGTAGGGCAGATGGAAAAGTGAGTTAGTCAAAAAATATATCGCCACAAAAACTTTACTTTTGCTGGAGAACATTGAATGCAGTATATGAAAGCTTCATAATCTATAAAGAAAAATCGTTAGCTCAGACTGATGAGGATTGAAAATGTAATGTGACAATTACCCTTGTAAATGACTCCAGAGAGAGCACCAAAATTTTTCCACTGGTGAATACGATGGGATGGATGGTACGATTCATAATCATCAGGAGGTCTCTCTGTGTTTTCAAGTGGAGTGAAGGCCAATCCATCTTATAAATAGCCTCACCAATTTCTAAACTCTGAATTTTTATTCTTCCAAATAATGAGACTTGATTTTGACGGATGTCTTACCTCGAGCATAACCTCATTCCCGTACCAACAAAAACAGAAGATCTGATTTATCATGCACAGGAGGTAGAAAAGAGCAAATGGAAATTCAGGATTGTTCAGCTCCATTCCTGCCAATCTGTACACACTGATGCAAATTACGAAACTGCTGACGACATACTGTATAAATATTACTGTTGAGAAAATATCATTGGATGACATTGCGAATCTATGAATTTAACAAAATCCAGTTAATCTAGAGGATGGAAAATTTGGCAAGACTTACTGAACAATGTTCTCGTGATGCCAGACAGATTGTTTGAGAATTTTCCTCTCCAGCTGTAGTCTAGACCAGTTGTATTTCTTCTGCTCCTGGTCGACATTAGAGGGCAGGTTTTCGCACCTAAACTTGAAGATTTTCAGCTGGGCACCAGTGAGTAACATAATACCAGGCACCATCGTATCGTAGGCTATGGAAATTATTGCCACTGCTGCATGTGCTATCACTTGATAATGATAGACACACCAATAGACATTATCTCTACTGTAATTGAGTGGTATCCATGCTTTGAATGGCAGAGTACGCTCGGGGACATTCTGTATTACTGACGACATGGTTATCATGACAACTGCACTCTGGACAATGCAAAAATACCACGTGGCATTGTTCCTTGATGAGTTGATGAGTTGAATATCACACAGACGCCCCAACAGATTTGCCATGAAACACGAAAACGAAGAAAAACCACTAAAATTGGGGAAACGCTGGGGCAAATTCTGCGGGAATTCCCAGCCAGAAGGGGCTGAAAACATGTGAAGGATACAATCCCTCTTTAGTACTTTCTTTAAAGAATTTAGACCCTCTCCAGACTGCCACAAACTCGCTTTGTTCGGCCTCTACGAGAGGAGCCATTTGCAAAAATCATCTTCTCCATTTTTCAAGCCCTTTTTGGCTACTGGCATAACTCGACATTCAATCCCACCTGATTCGTATATTAATCTTGGCTTGAATGTCCTCCTCTTGTTGATTCTTCCGCCGACAAACGTCGTCGTCCAATATTCCAAAAGTACTAATTATCTCATTGCGTCGACTCACCATATTCACAGCTTTACAAAATGCGTTACCTGTCGTGAGAAGCATAAACGACGCACTAACCATCTCCTCGATGTTTCCGAAATTGCTCATTGCATCGACAAATTCCATTAAACCAAAGAAATACACAATGACGAGGATGAAAAGTGTGTAGCAATCGTATAAATGTTTTTTAAGTCCAGATGACCATTCCAGGGGTCGCCATAAGCCGATCGCTGTAAAAATGGCGAAACTCTGCGGTAGACAATTCATGTTCACTGGGAGAACGCCGAGTGAAGGCTCTTCATTTTATGTCTCGAGCCAGCTGTTTTTGGAGGGAAAGGAGAGTGAAGGAGTCATGGAAAAAATGGACAATTGACGTTTCTGGGAATACGTATGCATGGAGACCGGGAAATATGGCCTATCATTATGATAAACGATGCGATCGATGAGATTGGCTCCTCAAGTTTGGTATATCTGTCATTTTCTATAGTCCGTTTCGGTCTCGGTAATTTGTCGTCAACAAGGAGAGACTCCGCTTGCCTCTCCTCAGTCCAAATTGGGCACAAAGAGAGGACAGAGGACTCCCATTTTATTATTCCCAATGAGAAATATATTTTCGCAGCGGTAGTTTACGTGTCCGCTACTTCGGCTGTTGAACGTTAACACACTTCAGGATGTTTATCAGTTTCCGCGTCTCCTTTGGCTTCCTCAATTTTGTCGTAAAAGTATAAAAGTTTATTTGTCTAGGAAAACTATTCATCCAAGTCGCAGTGGAAAACGCTTAAATTAGAACTGCTGGATTTTCATTTGGTGAAAATGTCGTCTGTTTATTCAGACGTTTTATCATAATCGATCATAAACGGAGAGAATTTTTTTTAGTAAAATTGACCTTTTCATTTGGTATTCGTGTGGAGCATTTTTGACGCTCAATGGAATTACTCAATCGCATAGCGAACAACAAATCAAAGTGAGCAAACAAATTAACAAATAAACAAATAAACCCGCGAGACAAATGAACAAATAAACGAATAAACAAATTTTTACTGAGAAGCTGGAGAATTTTTCACGGGAAACTGGATAACTTTTATTGAGTTGTCAATAAAAATTACCCAAGCTTTTGCACAAATGTTTCTGACCGGTTCGATCATTTTTATCGTAACCAGCCGATAATTTACCGGTAAATTACCGGATATTGACTGGGACTTTTACATGGTATCGGTAAAAATTGTTCCTTGGGTACCCCTTGATAATTTTCGGTAAGCATTCACCAAATTTTACTGGAGCGGTAGTTTTCCTCGAGCGGCAAAAATACTCCACGATTATATAACGGAACGGTGCTTTCTACTGAATTTTTCTCTCCGTAAAAAATTAATAAATAAAAATATAGATTAATTCACCAAGATTTATTCGTCCGAGTTTCGGCTAGATTTAATCATTGAGTCATTAGCCTATCCTTTTCGGTTGGGGAATTTTCCCTCCCTCAAATCTCGGCCCCGAATTCTCTGCTTGGAATCAATTGTGCAGGTACAACATTTCCACGGATGATGCGTCCGGGCGCACATCGGGTAGCTTTTCTCAGCTTCTCTGGAGCAGTCGTAATTCCGGCAGCCGCCATTATCTGTACACCTTTTGCAGTTATACCTGTCGTCTAAAGAGAACAATAAATTTTATTCTTTAGGAGGGAAGCGGAGGCAAAATATAGCAGTCAAAATATTATGCAGATTATTTATTTTGCAAATACTGGGGAAGATATCAGCTGAATTCTCTAGAAGTCTCAAATCAGTGGTTCCGTCGATTGCAAATTCTGATATTTTTCTTGTACTTACGCTCGAAGGGATCGTCGTACGGGTTGTAATCCCTCGTAGCAGAAGCGAAAGAGACCACCAGGGCATAAAATAAAGCGACGACGAAGAGCTTCATCTCAGAGGGATCGAGTACACTTTGGAGATTGAAAAATGTCCACTGAACTGGGTTCAATTGTCCACCCGTCTTATATTCTGGGTTGCGACGATAACTTCCGCGCTGTCGATGCTCCTCAGGGAGTGAAATAGTAGCTTGTCAAGGGTAAAATCATAAAATTCCTCGCGAATGTTATGGATTTCCTCATCTTCCATTGCTTCCTATTTGTCAAAATGGAAGACTCTGGAAATTGAGGAAGGCACATTAAACATGGAACCATTGGATTCCAACGGATTAACATATTTTTATCATTAATGTGGGCACAGCTAGATGAACTAGAGCAATTGTAGTTTTGGAGAGGATCTGTATTTTTAAAGTGAACGACGGTTTTCGGATGGTTTATGATCTTCACGAGGTCAGAACCACCATATTTTACGTGATCCTGCCGTTTCCGGGGTTCTTTGTATTTTATTTCTTCCTTGTTGGCAACATCTGGAAAACAGAATATTTCCAGTGATTGGGGAATTTAGATAACAAATAATTCTTCAATACAATATAATTTACTTTGTAAAATAGGCGGAAAATAAATAATATATAAGTTGATAATAATTACTTGAGAGAATTTGAGACTGCCTAGGAAAAGTATCTACTGATCCAAAAGAAAACGGAAAACAACTGAGAATTGCGATTTACAATTCAGAAAAGATTCATTCCCATTTATTCCTCTGAAATGTTTATAACTCAGGATTACTGTTTATACCTCATAAATTACGGACTGCCTACCTCCCTAGAGGAGGAAAGAAATGTAATTTCACTGAAATGACAAGATTTATTGCGTCCCACTGTCCCTAACGACTAACGTCGCCATCTGCCGGAAATAATAAGAATGATATTTCAGTGGAGGTGTAGGGCGTCCTCCGATAAGTGTCTAGTTCTCCAAAAATATTTATTCAACAATGAATAATCAATCCAACGTGCAGAACTACGACATTCTGATTCAGGAGATCGAGGGAATCGACGACTACCTGGGTCCCACATTCAGGTAAATTCCAATTCATTTTTCTACTCTCCTGACAAAGGAGTCAATTCCAACCCTCAAAATCCGCGCCTGGTACAACCCCCGTACGCAGATGCCAGCGGATGCGCAGACGAAGGGGTTGACGATGAGGGGTGGCATAAGCATCAGGGGAGTTTCACCCCGCCCCACCTTCTCCCTTGACTCCTTCCAAGGCAATAAAATAATAGACAATTTAGCTTGTTAACCTGTCGTGCACTCATGCTGACCCTCGAAATGTCAGCAGAAATTCAGAGTGCTCTATCTGCGGGTCCAAAGCACGAGCACCTGCTGGTGGAGATCGAGTCCACCGACACCAGCAGTGTAGGCATGGTCATCAGGTACCAATTGTGGATTGAGGGTTGGGTTGTTGAGGATTGACGAGGATGAAAAATGATTGGGTGACGTTCCGAGGTCTTTGCTTCGGTTGTGGAATGTTTTCGCGTGTTTGCAGTCTTTCTTTCATGTTCCAGAGCTATTTACGATGGCCACGAGCACCAGAAATTCATGGAGAAGCTGGACGAGAGAGTCAAGAGCCACGACAAGGACATTGAAAGAATGTGCAATCATCATTATCAGGGATTCATTGATTCTATCAGAGAATTACTGCAAGTTCGCTCACAAGCACAACAACTTAATGTGAGTGGAGATTTTGCTCTGCTTTCTATCTGACAATTTTGTCCAATTAATTATCACAAATTTCCAGAATGAAATACTCGACTTGGACAAAACAATAAGTGTCTCAACGTCGAAGGTAATTGAGAAAGGTGAGGAGCTCGTTAAAGCGCGAAAAGTCGAGAGCAACATCGCTGCAGCGATCGACAGCCTTACAATGTGTCTACCAGTGTTGGCAGCCTATGCAAAGCTCCAGAGACAACTCAAGGACAAGCGCTACTATCCAGCCCTGAAGACCCTCGAGCAGCTGGAGCACTACGACCTGCCGAAAGTGACAAATTACAGGTTCTCCTCGCAGATAACCGAGCAGATTCCACTGCTAAGGGAGAATATCAAGGACGCCTCCATGTCTGACCTCAGAGACTTCCTCGAGAACATCAGGAAGTACTCACCGAAGATTGGAGAGGTGGCGATGAGGCACAGCGCAGAGCAGCTCGTCAGTGAGGCTGAGATCATCGGGAGAAAGAAGAAGAAGTTCCAGGTCAGGAGTTCACCGATTAATGAGGGAGAGGAGGAGCTCAGCGCCCAGGACCTCATGGACTTCAGTCCCGTCTACCGTTGTATGCACATTTATACGGTTTTGAGGGAGGGCGACGAGTTCAAGGCTTATTATCAGCAGCAGAGAAAACAACAGGCGAGATTGGTACTCCAACCTCCGGTTAATATGCATGAGAGCATCGTTGGATATCAGTCATATCTCCATGGAATCGTGGGCTTCTTCGTGGTTGAGGATCACATATTGAACACTGGAAATGGCCTGGCCACTCGATCTTACCTGGAGGAACTGTGGGCAATGGCCCTCTCGAAAATTGTCAACGCACTCAGGACACACTCTGCCTACTGCACAGACGCCACTCTCATTCTAAAGATTAAAAACCTGATTATGTTGTTCAATACAACCCTCAGGAACTATGGATATCCCGTGGGACAATTGTGGGACCTTCTCCAGGAGATAAGGGTCCACTACAACGAGGTCCTCATGCAACACTGGGTCCAGCTCTTCAGGGACATCCTGGATGAGGACAATTTTTTGCCAGTTCAGGTGTCCAATCAAGAGGAATACAACGCAATTGTCCAGTCGTTTCCATACCACGACTCGGAGCTCGAGAAATCCGAGTTCCCGAAGAAGTTTCCATTCTCTCAGATGGTTCCCCAGGTCTACCATCAAGTTAAGGAGTTCATCTATGCCTGTCTCAAGTTCTCGGAGGATCTGAATCTCACGCAGACTGAAATTGACGAGATGATAACCAAGTCCACTAATTTATTACTCACGAGGACTTTCAGCGGTTGTCTGTCCTCGTTGTTCAGAAAACCATCTCTTGCTCTTCTCCAGGTCGTTCAGATTATCATCAATACTGGATATTTGGAGGACTCGACCAAGTATCTGGAAGAGTTTGTTTCAAATATTACAGGGTAAGGAATATCAATTCATTCATTTTGTCTCTGTCTTTTTCTGTCTGATGACTTTTACATTTTGTCAAGTAGAACTCCGCATGAGGGACAATTGAGCTGTGGAGGGGTGAAATCTGCTATGTTCAGGGTAGCTAGAGATGACGCGGAGAAGCAAATCTGCGACAAGCTGGAGCGTAAGCTCGACGAGTTCCTGGAGCTTGAGAATTACGATTGGAATCTGGCAGAGCCCCAGGGACACGCATCAGGTTTCATCACTGACCTCATTGCCTTCCTCCAGAGCACCTTCACCTGTTTTACCAATCTTCCAGCTGAAGTGGCCCAAGTTGCCTGCAAATCCGCTTGCTCTCACATAGCTCAGGCAATCTTTGAAATTCTCGTCAGCGAAGACCTGAAGCAAATTTCCATGGGCGCTCTGCAACAAGTCAATCTGGATACCATTCAGTGTGAACAGTTTGCAGCATCTGAACCTGTTGCTGGCCTACCCGAGGGTACTCTCCTCCAGTATTTCTCGAAATTGCGACAACTGTTGGATCTCTTCATGAGCTGGGACTGGCCCACTTATTTTCACGATTATGGACATGAATCCAGTAAATATAATTTAGTCACACCCAATATGGCAGTTGTACTCCTGGAGAAGCTCAAGGAGTCGGATAAGAAGACCAATGTCTTTTCAGTTCTCAAGAAGAGCGAGAGGGATAAGAAGAAATTGCTAGAGACTGTGCTCAAACAACTTCGCCAATTGGCTGTTACTACGCAGCAGTAATTAAATAGTTATTAAA
This sequence comes from Psyttalia concolor, assembly GCA_030522845.1. Taxonomy (NCBI): domain Eukaryota; kingdom Metazoa; phylum Arthropoda; class Insecta; order Hymenoptera; family Braconidae; genus Psyttalia; species Psyttalia concolor. The sequence goes on from JAPYZM010001379.1 coordinate 8,765, forward strand.
GTTCTCTTTGAAATTTTCTATTAATTTTTTTTGTATGTAAATCATGATGGATTAGTTCCACAAATGAGTCATGTTTCGTTGAACATTTATTCAACTATGAAACCTATTATTTATTAATAATTGAAAAGGTTCAACTACAGGTAATCAGGGGAGATTGCTCAGAAAGCAAAAGTGATTTTTTTTATGTATTATACAACGAATCTGTAATTATTTGAATCATTACGTTATCACAATGCTTGTTGTCGAGGAACAATTGGATTGAATAAAATGGAATTTAATTTATTATAAAAGAATTGATTTATATTCATTTTCTGTAAGTTTCGTAGTTTGTCCGAGATAATTATCAAAAAATAGGGAAAAGATTGGACAAAAATTCCTCTTGGCGTCGTATATTTGAAGTGCAGCTGTAGAGTAAAACCTAACCTCTCCAAAACAGCTGACAGCATGTATTTACAGTAGCTTTTAACTTAGAACAATTCTAATCGACCTCAGTTTTACTCACAAAAAATGTTGAGAAGTCCAGGGAAATTGTCCCATCACGTGCAGTCTATCTCAAACAATATAAAAATAGAGCAGAAGATTCTCAAGTGCTCCATTTCGATTGTTTCCTCAGATTCACACCGAGAAAAGTTAAATAAATATTTATCCCAGAGTTTGCAGTGTAATAAATCATGGAACCGGTGTGGAGGCTTCGGAGTAATGAGTTCTGGGGCTTTATTGAAGAATCAAAGGGTCAATCTCACGAGTCAATCTGTAAGACACTTGTCGGATTTACCTGCAACCCTGGAGCCTCTCATTCCTCGCTACCAAGGGATGCTAAAAATTCTAGTGGACAGTCCTCCCATAGAATTCATTCAGAATCATCTTATTATATTGCACTCTAACCTGGGGCTCCCTTGGTGGGCCACTATCGTTCTCCTCACGTGTACAGCGAAGGCTCTGGTCACTGCACCTAGTGCATTGTATCAGGTGAATAATATCAATAAATAAAGTACTCAATCTGTCAATCGCAATCAAGTGGAGGAGAACTAGAGACGATCGACACTTGATTTCTGTTTCTAATGTCATCATGATTCAGGAACAAAAGACAGATTCTCCTTTTATGCACGTCAAACTGTCAGAATAATATTCATTTTCGCACTCTCCAGCAATATATTCTCGCAAAATCCGCGAATTTGAAGTGGGAGATGGATGAGATTGCCCACGACCTGAAGAGAGAAGCGAATTTCCGAGTTCAGGTGTTGGGGTTCACCGAGAACGAGTCGAGAGCCTTGTACTCTAAAGACGTGGGTAATGCTTTACACTCGCCCCATTTTCATTCCCAAGACTTACCTCGTTATCATGATTTGTTTTTCTAGTTCAAGGAGAAGTGGATTGAGTTAATAGTCAGAGAGAATTGCCATCCGATGAAGGGGTTTGTATTAATACTCACCCAGTTACCACTCTGGATATGCCTGTCTTGTGCCATCAGGAATCTTTGTCTAATGTTGCCCTATGCAACTCCAGGTGAATATTCCACTTATTTTATCGCGTCATCTTCTTCGCTGCTATTGTCTGTTTTTATCATCTTATTTAATGCTCGTTTCAGTCGCTGAAACAACATTCATGGAATTATCTAACGGGGGAATCGCCTGGTTTCCGAATTTAGCTGCAGTGGATCCTTATTATATTTTGCCAATAACTATGGGGTTATGTAATTTAATGTGTATTGAGGTAAATAATTATTGAAGCAAAATCAGTGAGACGGAATGGAATTTTTCAGGATTCAAAGTCAACTGGAATTAAAAGGCCGTTTAAAAAATGAGGAAAAATGATTTTGTTAGGACTAAAATTGGGAAATTCTCAATCCAATATCAAAACCCGAGAGGAATTTATTGGGAACTCTTCAATTTATTTCCGATAATGAGGGGATTTAATTTTTCAGTTTAATTACATGATGAGAGTCAAGGAGCCAACCAGAATACAGAAGATATCGTTAAACTTCTTTCGAGGTGTCTCGTTACTTCTCGTCCCTATCGCCTCGGTCGTCCCCTCGGTAAATGTCATTTAATTCCTGGAATTCTATGAGAACACACGTCCCGATTTTGAGGCTAATTAATGTCTTTCGATACGTTTCAGGGAATGAGCCTCTACTGGGCGACAAGCAGTGTTTTTGGACTCCTCCAGAACATCGTAATCGTGTCGCCGAGGGTGCGACGGTTCTTCCGAATCGAAGAGACTCAAAACGACTTTGAACATCCGTACAAGCACTTATTGAACACCATGAGATCCAGAATTCCTGGAAGAAGTACTGAAACTGCGGAGAGTCTGAAAAAATCCCCTACGTCATTTGAAAAAAAATAAAGACCAGTTGAATAGTAAAATTAATGGAAAGAGATAAGTCGACAATTAATTTGTTGTTTTGTTTCATTGCAATTGGGGAATTTCTCTCGGGTGGCAACATTTGGAAAACTAAAAATGGCGAATTAAGGGAAAACAATTGAAGAACAGAAACCCCGATACGTTAGATACGACAAAAATTATCACCAGAATTGGGTGGATAGGAATGGTAAATCGATCAATCTGATTCTGTTGATAAATTTATGGAAATTCCTGGCTTATCTCGTTCCTAACGACTTCACAAAAGCACGAATGCCTCTTATAACTCCAGTAACGACTCAACCGAATGTGAGATTCCCTCGAAATTCGTGGCACATAAATTACAATTATCACGTGTAAATAGACAATTTGAATACTTGCAATAAATTATTTTGGATTACAAAGGAATTTTTGATGGAATAAAAACCACTGTACATTAATCAAGTAAAAAGTGCTCTCAATTCGTGGGCATAAATTGAATTTATGACGTATAAATAAAAAACACAAGTGCTCATAATCAATTATTATACCCAAACTAAAAGACAGCTGTAACTCTAATCGCCCCATTCAATTTATTCAATGGCCTGTTAATCATTGCGACTGAAAAAACGACTGAATCCCTTCAACAATTGATTAAAACTACCATTTGACTATTCAATTCACAAATTACCTAGAATACAGTACTCGAAAATAATTTTCGCGAAAAGTGTCTTTGCCTTTATTCTATTGTCGAATTAATCGAGTGAAAGATGACCTCAACACACGATCATCCCGCAAATTGGCTGAATAGTCTCTCCCCCTGATACTCTCAAGTGCGTCATTATTATTGACAAATTGATTGACTGAAAACTGGAGCAACAAATACGCCTGGAAAATATCAACATCATCATCAGCATTGAACCCAGACCCCGTCGACCTCCCCCGATAACCCTTTTCCTCTTCTCAGAATTTCTTCTCACACTTGTAACGAATTCCGTGTACTCCCCGAGTAGCTAATCGTCGACTTCAGAGCATCGGAGCTGGCTCTTTAGTTGAACAAGACCAAACACTCGAGTAACAGCTACTGCTGAGCAACTGCGTATCGATGAAATGGTGAAATTGTTCGTGTGAAAATTATTTATCAACTGTTCCCGTCGATTATTAGAATGAGGGGGAAATTGGGGGATTGCGTCACTCCGTGGATTATTGTGGGACTCTTTTTAGGAGTCGTATGTGGAGTAAGTGCTTTCAATTTTTGCTGAACCCTGTCGGCGATTATCTCCGGGAAATTTTATTTCGCCATCGAAAGGAATTGAGGAAATAATTAGCAAAAACTGTGTCAAAGTTCACCAGACAAAATCCGTTTAGCTCAATTGATTTTTTTTCCTTTCTGATATCAACAAATTACAATTCATTGTTCTGCTTGATTTTTAAATTCCATTCATCAATTATTTTTTATCAAGATTATAATTCAACTTTTATGCCATGCCACATGAAAATTCATGTTCCCAGCCGACAATTTACCGGTAAATTACCGGATATTTACCGGTCGTACCCGGGACTTTTACATGGTATCGGTAAAAATTGTTCCTTGGGTTAATTAAAGTGTAAATATTTCTGTAAAAAAGGTTTTTCTACTGATTCATGCGCTTTCATCCCGATTTATTCTCCCACTCAGTTAGTCTGCATAATTCCAAAGTAAAATTGAAACAATTACTCACAAGAGATGAAGCAAAATAGCTATTAAATTCGAGCACGTACTCTCGATGTCAAGGGCAACCCCAAGGATGAATTGATAAGAGATACAAACATAAAATAATGAGTAATACTGGCGCAGATTTACGATCCACGAGAGACGACGGTGAAGCCGCCGCAGAGGAGAGAGTCAATTCCCTGGTACTCGGATGCCCAGAAGTCCCGGCCTCCCCCGCCCTTTCCAGGGGTGAAAACGCAAGCTCCCGGGAGCTGGACAAAAATCCCAGGGAGTGATCTCGAGTTGAGTAATGGGGGATCTGATCAGCCTAATGTACCTTTTGCGGAGTTCGAGGAGGGAGAGGCGCAGAGGGAGAGTAGTAAGGGGTGGAAGGGAATTCCAAGAGAACAACGTCTTTATGAAGGAGTCACAGATGACCAAAATGTAAGTGGACTTATTCTCTTCATAAATGTTATCTTATTTTCAATCAATAAATGAATGAACCGATCAATTGAGTCGTTCTCTGACTTCGTCTTGCTTACTGAAGGGAAGAAATAGGCTATTTCCTCGATTTTCACGATTTTCTTTGCTTCTTCGATGCAGAAGCCGAGAAAAGAGGTGATCAAAAATTCTCCAAAGACTCATGCTTCAGTAGTTGCGAAATACGACAGAAAAACTGGAGTCGAGTGCCCGTACGACGAGGCAAATGGCCAGTTTGTTTACCCCCCAGACTGTAAATTCTTCGTGAATTGCTGGAAAGGGAGGGCATTCGTCCAGCCGTGCGCCCCCGGCACTCATTTCAATCCTGAGACCCTTGAATGTGATTTTCCGCACAAGGTGAAGTGCTACGGGGGAGAACTCGCGGATTTTTCCACTCCGGATTCCGCCGATGATGGAGTGCGAGAGCCAATAACTCGAGACTTCACTAGTGCAAAGTTAAATGTGATTATTCTAATTATTAGTTGACTATTTTATTCAATTGTGAATAAATCAATACGTACGATCATTTCTCGTTTATTTGTTGGGCCAGGTGCAGCCAAAATGTCCGGAACACTTGAGTGGACTTCTGGCGCATCCTAGCGATTGCAGAAAATTTTTACTCTGCTCCAATGGAATAACTCACATTATGATTTGCGGCCCAGGAACTGTTTTCAGTCCTACGAAGAGTACCTGTGATTATCCTGCTAATGTGCCTGGTTGTGAAGGTAGAAATTGCATTAAAAAAAATGAAGTTTCTTAACCTTTCCTACATAAAAAAATGAAAAAACAAACGTCTTATCTGTATCGCTGGATGATTAATTATTGAGAGGAGTCTCATCTCGACAAAACGATGTTTTCTTAAGCTGAGCCTCTCCCAAATTCTTCAATTTTCATTATTAATTACTGGTGCAGGTGCAACGGACAACCAAGGAAGCTACAACTTGCATGTACGGGACCGCCATCCTACTGGAATGACTCTTGGCTCCCCGACGAACTTCGAGAGCCACCAATGGGGGCACCATCCACCGCTAGAGTCCTCCTCCTCCAGCTACACCAAACAAAATTCATGGCAACCCTCGCGGCAAATAATCCAAACTGTGGCATGTCCCAGTGGTTTCTCTGGAATGCTACCCCATCCCTCTGAATGCAAGAAATTCCTCCAGTGCGCGCATGGAGTTGCTCACATAATGGACTGCGGCCCAGGGACTGCTTTCAATCCTGCTATTAGTGTCTGCGACTGGCCGTACAATGTTCCGGGATGTAACGGTAAATCTCCATTGTCTCCTACTTATTCATTTTCAATTCATTATTTGTCCTCACCCCCTATTTATTTCTGAATTGCCCATGTGCGGGATTTGATTGATTTAAGACAAACCGAATCCAGAAGTCCCGCCAGCAGTTGCCAGGCCTCCCTCTTGGGACTCGTCCACCCCCTGGTTACCAGGAACTCTCCAAAACCAGTACGAAAGCACTGGAAATCAGTGGGAATCGACAGATTCGTCGAGGGTACCCACGCGTTGGCACCCAAAGCCATATCCCAGTGGGACAGCTCGTCCTGGTAATCAGTATCCGACAGCGAGCCATCAACAGCATCAACATCAGCAGTACAACCCCAATCAGAACCACAATGTGCACCAGAGTCAAGGCTCTCAGCAGACGCCTCATCCAGGTTTTTACCCATCACCCAATCCAAACCACCAGCACCAGAATCATAATCAGGGACGAGGACGCGGTTTTGACGTGGGGCAGACACCAGAGGGTGATTTATATCCTCAAACTTTCCCCGGGCAGCCCTACCCCAACTATCCTCAGCATCCCCAACAGGAGAATCCTCAGTGGGATCTGCCAAGACCTCCAAATGGAGACTACTATCCCAACAGCTACCCACACCCTTCGAATTATCATCCAGAGCATCCGAAATATCCTAGCAGAGACGGACGGACGAGTCCTGGATTCTCCCACCCCGAGGGAAACATTTACGTCCAGCATGGCAGCTACCCCACGGCTCCAATCGATTCTGAAAATTCTAGGAGAGATTGGGACAGTAGTCCGGGGTGGCGACCAAGTTCTGGACCTTATGGGACTCGAGATTCCGTTCCTGAGGAGTCACAGCCCCAGGGGTGGATACCCAGGCCTTGGAATAGAGAAGAGGAGCCACCACCAGAAGGTAAAAGGAATGCCAATTGTTATCCCGTTATTTTATTTTGATGCACAAGCTTCTTTCATGACCACCAAAGCCTCTCTTGCTTAGAACAATGCTCTTAATTGTTGAGATAATTGTTATGTTTAAATGGGAACGGAACTTTGGGTCGTTGAATGTCTTTTTCGAGATGCCTTCCTTAAATTGCAAAATCCGGTTCAAGGGACAAATGCGTATTCTCCAGATGATAGGCTTGATCAATGGCAGGCGAAGCCAAATATTATCCAACAGGAAACAAAACGACGGGAGCAAGACGGCAAAATGGATGATTGGTCGAGCAAAACTAATATTTTTCAACAGGGAAAAGGTCAGGCAAGTTCAGGTAAGAGCGAAACTTCAGATAATCTCATTCGCTGAGAGTTTTTGCTTTTTTTAATACAATTTTTCAATAATCAATTGCTAATTAATTAATTCTATGCCGAGGAAAATCAATTAATTGGAGATCGGTCCGTTTAATAAAAAATGGAAATTTAGGATCGGAAGGAAATAGGCCACAGCTTCCTGGAGTCTACGTCAACATAAATGGAACCAGAGTCAAGGGTCATTACATCGTGACAGAGCCAGAGGTTCACCAGGGCCATTCCAACACTCGAATCTACAACAGTACACTTACAAATTCCACCGACGTCCCTCCCCACCCCAAGTTCAATGTCGAACGCGACAGATTTCCGAATGAATTGGAGACCAGGTGGAAACCGGAGCAAGGGAATTCCCCAAAAATAGGGAATGGTTGGAACAAGCCAGATACAGACGCACCTACGGTGTCCATTGATGAAAATTACGATGGTCTGGGGCTCGACGACTCCAACGAGTATCCAGGCCTCGACGAAGACGATAAGAACCTCGAGGTCGACGTCCTGGACAAGGGGAGGGAGACCTGGAAACCCAAACTTAGGTCTGAGAACAAAACGAAGACAAGCGAAGGCTCTGCTATCATGCACATCAACAAGAAAACTCTTGATGTAGATGTCTTTAATGTTGAAGCTGAACCCTGGCTAGAAGGTATTTAAGTCTGTTCGTATTGTCTCTTTTTTTTTTTTAATTCTTTTGGAGTTGTGATTGGAGTTGTGAGTTTGTCCCGGTGAGTTTGGTATTTGTTATGGCTTCTACTGATGCTCTGCTCTAATTTCAAAGCACGGCTACCATTGAATTGAGAGGGCATGACGTAAAAAATGGCCGTATCTTATTCTTTAAAATATTGTTAACAAATTGCGCGGAGAGTTTTCGCAAATGTTTACTGAAAAAAAATTTCTCTTCGATTTAACAGAGGAACCGCCGTTTCCGGTCCATTATCCACCTCCAGTCCGCGCTCTGGACTCCTCTGAAGATGAGAAGGCTGCGCCCTACTCTGGACAGGTGCGAATATTAAGAAATTACATTTGAAATGTTTAATTAAAAGCCAAACTGAATTGAAATTTCCTGTGGACTTCTACAAATTATTATTAAAGTAAAAATTTTCTAAAACATTTCTAAAATCCCCTCCAATTTTATGTATGACTAGATTATTAGACTGAGGGGAGGATTAAGTGCTAGAGACGGTTACGTTGAGATCCAGGGTGCCCACCCAGGCTGGGGCGTAGTTTGTGACACTAAAAATGGATGGACAATTAAGGAAGCAAGCATAATCTGTCGGCAATTAGGATTTTCCAGGTAAATATTGAAGAATATTCCACCTGAATCCTCAATCGTTTGGTCAATCGTTAAAAAAAAAATTCTAGAGGAGCTGCAACAGCATGGCAAGGCCGCCCACCAGCGAATGACATTCCCTTCTGGATTGCTACCACGAGTGTCCACTGTTTTGGCAACGAAACAAAGTTTCAAAAGTGTAAATTCACTCATGGAGCTGATTGTAATGTGGCCAGGGATGCTGTGGGTATCACTTGTCTCCCCAATCGAGTCGCTCACTGCCGAAGGGACGAGGTGCCGCACGCGGGCAACTGCTATCACCTCGCCGACGCTGCTCCTGACCTGAATCACGAGGAAGCACTGAAATACTGCGCAGATAGACAGTCGAGGCTGGTCGATATTACCAGTCAGAATGAGAATAACTTCTTGTCCGAGTGGATCATGCTGGATCACCCGAAGGTGGAGACGATAATGACCGCTGGGCTTGGTTTTTCCATGATGAATACGACTATTTGGATATGGGAAGACTCCGCCAAGGCTAAATTCAAGTGAGTTTTCATTTCGCTATATTTTTCTCTGTTCAAACATCTTGAGTCATTCAAATTATGATACAATCCAGAATATTATCACTTCACACGACTGAAGGAATGAATTTGAGCGTCTAAAGATGGACTCGATTAAAAAAAAACTAACAATTTGCAATCACACAAAATCCAAATCAAAATTTCTTTCTCGCAATCTAGATTTGCCAAGTGGTGGACCGGCTGGAGAGGGGATAAGCCAGTCCCCCCCAGAACTAGCTCTCGTCCCTCTTGTATTGTCATGAAGAAAAGTTTTCCCTGCTTCGATCATCCAGACCGAAACTGCAGCGCCGAGTATTTCTTCTGGGACGTGGAGGACTGCTCTCCGTCGAGTCAGGGTCACTCCTACATCTGCAAGAAACCTTACGAGGATATTGGTTGTGTTTACGGAAAGGGTCACCAGTACCTTGGTCATGCAAACGTCACGGCCTCTGGGAGGACCTGTCTTCCCTGGAGCGACGGGACAGTAGCCTACGCTCTCATAGTCAGCGTTCCTGATCGTGAGGTCAGGAGCAAATTGAAGGAGCATAACTACTGCAGGAATCCCAATCCTGCTCAGGAGTCGAGGCCCTGGTGCTTCACCGGGGCTTATGGAGAGAAGGAACATTGCGATATTCCTTCCTGTGGAAGTTCTGGTAAATTTCTCTGACAATTGCATTTTTGGGAATTTTTGTTTGTCTTCTTTTTGAAAAGTGTCATATAGAGGTGAAAACCATTTTCTCATAAATAAAAAATTGGAAAAACTCACCCATTTTGGCCGCTTTTGTAGGACAAGCCAGAACTCCCCAAGGAGGTCAGTGCAAGAAAGGTCTTTTTGAATGCCTCCCAGAGGAGTGCATCCCCTCCCACTGGGTCTGCGACGGCGAGGAGGACTGCACAAATGGTAAAGACGAAAAATTCTGCTCCCAGCATTTGGATTTCTTCGAGAAAATAACGCAACACAAACTCGAGGGCTACGACGTGGAGAAATGGCTCAACACTCCTCCCAAAACTTGCGCGTTGAGATGCAAAGAGGCGGATTTCACCTGCCGCTCATTCTCCCACAAGTAACGAGAGAGAATATAATTAAATGTTTGGTAAAGTGTTACTTTACGGGCTCCTCCGATTACCTCACCATACTTGACACTAATTGTGCCATTACCTTGTTATGATGTTATAAAGTCATAAACTGATTGCTTTAAATGATTTGCTATGTTCAGGACATAACTGAATTGGAATTCA
>JAPYZM010001380.1:0-29719 GCA_030522845.1 Psyttalia concolor
CCTCCGGGAGTGCTTCGCTCATCGTCCCCGGGAAGTTGAGCTGAAGTGGATTTTTAGATCCCCTGTAACTCCTGATTAAATAATTCGATTTAAACAAAGAGAGATTATTCCGAAGTGTTGAAAAAACGTTTGAAATTCAAGGAAAGAGCGAAAATAGGAGGGAACCAGGTCTAGAAGAGGTCAATCCGACAAAATTATTGAGCAAAATAATATTTAACTGATTATTTTTGAGAAGTAGTTCGTGTCGAACGTTTTCCAAAAAAAAATCCTTAAAAAAACCTGGAGAATTATTTAGAAAATTTGATTAAAATGTTTGTTCAATGTCGCTGGACTTGTTTTTTAATTGAAAATAAATAAAGAGAGAGAAAGAACTGATTACCCCAGTGGATATTTCGCAATTGTCTCGCCTAGACAAAGCCTGACGCTCGAGAGAGAGAGAGTCGTGCCTCCGTTGCCCTAACCAGCCGTCAAAAATCCCGCGCAAGAGGCCCGCGCGACGCTTGATAGTGCCGCCGGGCGCCACAGTCGCCTCCCGAAAAAAAGCGAATCCCGGCTGTCGATTGGCCCTCTGCAGAGCTCAGCTCCACCACTCCTGGGCGATCGACCTTGACGGGGTTATGCTAGACTCACGGAGGAAGCGGACTCTCTCGCTGTCGCGTTCGTCCGTCCCGCAACGGCGTGTGTGAGAAAAAAAGACGGGTTTAAAACGTTAAAAGAGCGAGACGCCTTGTAGGCGAGTGCGAGGCAACGAAAGAGGAGAACAAGTAGACAAGGCAAAGAGACAACGAGTTAAGTGTGTTAATCGTGTTAACCGGAAATTCATCCAGCGGCTGGATGATAATTTCGATCCACAAGTAAGAATTCAACAATCGTGGAGACTTTTCACTGGCCATTGGCCACCCATGCCCCATTTTTCATTCGGTTTTGTCGACCATTGTCATCCTTGTTGCGCGTGTAATGGCCGTCGTTGGGTTTGTTGACGCCGCTTCGAACTACTGCACTATTTTGCAGAATTGAAATGTCCAATTGAGCCCTGGCAATCTTCATTTGTTCACTCAAAACGCAATTTTCGGACGCCTCATCTCCCTGGCATTCCCTCAATCTCCAATTGCTCGAGCATTCATTTTATTGTCCGGGGGTGAGAAAATTGTTTATGAACGGAGGGAATCGAGGCGACGTGGAGTGAGAACAAGAAAGACAGAAGCCGCCGATATCACTGCACCTGCACGATTATCAGACCCCCTGAAATTGAGGATTTCACGATTTTTTTTTCGGGGGGTAATCGCTGGACACGAGACCTCGAGAAATTACCACGAGCTGAGCTATTTTTTGGGTCATGAGCTAGGAATTCTTCACCACTGGAGTTTCACGGGCGGCTGACCTTTGATCGACTTGCGTCCTGTAATTTGCCATTTTTTTTCTTTTCCTCTCTTTCAAAATTTGTTTTCACCTTTTGTTCGGGGGGGCGGGGGGGAGTACCCAGAGGTTGTTGTGGTTATCGTGAATTCGATGGTTTATTTTTTTTCTCGGGGATTGATGAGTGATTTATTGCGAGGGAAGAGTTGAAATTTCGTGTGCTCGTGCCACAGTTACGACTACCGCCGCCGTCATGGCAACTCCACGATTATCCGGGTGTACCAAGCCGGACATGGACATCGTAAAAGCCTCGTAGAAGTCACCACATGTGAGTAATCAACAAACTTTACGATTTTTTCTACCGTCTGATAGATCTGATAACACCTGACTCCCTTTTTTGACCCCCTTTTTTTTGCATTTTGAGCGAGGGGAATATGTTTTTCGGCGGTTCTTGCCGCTGGGTCGCGCCTCTCTCGCGTGTGTGGGACCGCTGATTTTTTTTTCGGCTCATGATTGGATTTTTTTTGGGGAAGCTGAAGCCAGGAAAAATGCAATTGAGCGGGGGAGGATCGGACAATTGCTGGAGCTTCTCAGGAAAATTTACTCATGAGCTGGAAGTGTTTTTGCCGAGGTCTCGCTAATTTTTGATTTTTTTTTTGTTGCTCTTTCTACCGCTGCGGCGTGCCTTTTGATCCCGGAGGAGGGATTTTTTTTCCGAGGGAAATGCAACACCTGTTTAGTCTCATGTGGTCCCGGTCCTTTGTCCCGTGTTGTAGCCCTCATCGGGGCATTGAGAGCTCAGATAAGTCAGTGAATTGAGGGTATTGAGGAGTCAAATGAGTTCAATAACAGTTTGACAAACGATTAATGCAGCACTCGCTGCTTGTAGACTTTAATGGCCCAATCACAAGTGACAGAATTGAGAAGAAAATTCTTTCATTTATTTTTATTTTGTATAATTGATGTCCATTGATTGCGCAGGATCAAAGGCAGCGCATCAATGGCCCTAGAATCAAATGGTAACAACGTGGTCTGGTTGAACGCAACCCGTCCTGATCAAATACAGCAGGTATGCGCCTCGCGCCCGAGCAGAAAAAAAAATGAACAAAAAAAAAAGCCCAGTTGAATGTAGATTAATTATAATCGTGACGATTTTATCTGCGATTGAGCCCCAAATGAATTGAATTTTTACGGTAATGCCGTCGTTTTGAGGAGATTAAACTGCTATTGATCGGAAATGGATCGAGATCGACAGAGTTTAGTCGAATGATTTTTTTTATTTTATTTTGGAGAGGTTTTTTCACACTTTGAAAGAGGCTTTGAGTCGTTCAAGAGATTATCCTCGCAGAGATGAGCTAAAACAGACTATCTTAAATACTTTAAGTCTGATCAGATGATCGAGTTTCAATAAATAAGAGGTCATTTTGAGTGGTAAAAGACGTTTAACATTACTAAATAATTAATTGCCAATTTCCAGTAATTTTTATCTCATCATTTTGGAGAATTCTCTTCCACCCTCCCCATCTCTTCCCCAAATAATCCATTTTGTGCCGATGAAGAGTTTTTAAAGTCTGATTAAAAATATGAAATGGAAAAAAAACTCTTTACTCAATCGATCTCGAGTAATTAATGATTGAACAACAGTTACTGTTACTCCTCTTTTCTACTGCATCTTGATTATCAATCTTCTCTAGCCGAACAATTTAGCAGAAAAAAACCGGGCTTGAAACAAGAATAAACAAAAAAAAATCCCACGAAATATTATTATAAAAAAGGAAGGGACGATCTCCTACAGAATCTGCCAGAGTCCCGGATTATTTGTTTTTAAAGTACGATTTAAAAAATGGCAAGTGAAATAATGAAAATTAATTTGTGCAGCACGTAGTGAAAGAGGACCCGGTGCGAATCGAGGCTAGCGAGGACCCGAGTCACCTGCAGCAGACACAGCATCACCGATACCAGCGTAGTCTCATTAAGATACCGAATCAACAGAGTCAACAGGTCGATCAGCCAGTGAAGTGTTCCATGTTTACTCAAACGGAGCAAACTAATAGTTTTACACAAACTGAACAAAGTAACTCTGGTTACGCCGAGCAGCGCCAGGTAATGCGATTTAGTTGGGATTTCATTGGGTTTTTGGTGGAAATAATTCAGGAGTTGAAGCGAGACTTTTGTAGATTTTTTTTCAATGCCCAGAGTTTTAGAAGATTGAATGAAGAATTATAGTGAAATCCTGTTGATTTTATCTGATCAGTAAACCGTATCATCTCTATCCGACGTCGCATTGAAATCTCCGCGAAAGTAATATCAATTCGACTGAATTTTCATAAATTTTTCATTCAATAATCCACGTTTGTTCTGAGTTGTCTTTGAATTCTCTCAAAATTCCGCAAAATCCGTTAGTTCTCTTTTCATACTCACCTGACTAATGCAACTAATCCGGTAATGTAATATTTCAGCCTCAACAGCAGGCGACAATGTTCGATCCCCAGCAGATACAGCAGCAGCAGCCTGCTCAGGGCCAGCAATCCCAGCAGCAGGGGCAGCAAATGCAGTACGTAACTGAGAAAAAAGAGGAAAAGCCCCAGCAGCAGGCAACAACAGCCGAATTTCCCTTCTACTACAATGTCAATATGCTGCAGAAGGTACAAACAAATACAGTTAGCACTATTGGTGCAATAACAACAGATGACAAAGGCTGTTATCGTTTTGATGTACAACCTGTTGGTTATAATACACTGCTGAATCAAATGAGTCTGGCGGCAGCGACAAATGCTGCAACATTCAAGTGTGACATTTGTGGATTGGTGTTTGGACATTTAAGTCTTCTAAATCATCACAAGAGACTTCACAATTCTACACCGAGTAATCTACAACAACCCCAGCAGGTTGTCGTACAGGCACCGACGACTGTCACAGTTGCAACAACACCCGAGAGACCGTACACTTGTGATGCTTGTGGTGCTTGTTTTGCATTGCCTGGAGAATTGAAGAGTCACAAGACTAATATGCATCAGAAACCTAAAGTCCAAGTGTGCGAGGAGTGCGGAAGTGAAGATCCCTGTGAACATCATCCAACTAAAGTTAAGAAGGGTGAGTTGAAATTTTTTTAAAAGATTTATTGAGCAGTTGAAAAACTGGTTTACGTGACATTTTTTGCGGGTGGATAGAAATTTGTCGTGATAAATTGGTCGCGCCTGATAATTGTCAATTAATAGTGAGCAAAATAAACGTGAAGCCGTTAAATGGGAGGACTTGCCACGGAAAAATTTAAGCCAGTGAATGAATTATTTTTTCCAGTGTTTATTATTAATTTTCGTTCTCTTTACTTAGCCATCAAGCCGGGCCATCATCCTGTCAAACGAAGGGGCGTCACTAGTGTAACCAAGTGCCACAAATGCAACGGAACGGGAATCATTTTCATTGGTAGGTTTGACTCTCATTTAATCATGAACAAAATGTGGAAAAACGTTACGTCCGTGAATTCAATAATTGTTTGTAAAACGAATTTCTATAATGAGACAGTGACATTTTTTCACATTCGATTATCACATGCATCCACCTTTCCATCATATTGTCATTTCATTGCTGTCATGATCGTACATCGGGTGATGCACGATAGGTAAAGACGACGAAAAACTAGATTCTGGACTGAGTTCCCTAGCGAAGTGTAGCGGCTGCAAGGCAACAGGCCGCATCATCATAGGAAGTAAGTCGGAGAAAATCACAGCCAAGGAATCGGGGGGATTTCAATCATCAATTTATGTGTATTTTTGTTTTTTTTTTACTCGACTTTAATCGTTGCACTCGATAAGGAAATCCCCCTGGTTTTTTAAAGATGGTGACAGTTCTGATTTGACTTCTGTTTGTTGTTGAATTCCTCTCTCCTGTTGTCTCATTCTCCAGTCAATCTCACCTCTACTTGTTACGGCGGCATTTTTTTATCTCGATTACTGGACATAATTACTCATCACAATTTACTTCAGTCATTCAAATCGATGAAATCATTTAATAGACAAAAAGTATTCGATAGAAAAATATCACTAATTTCTCCATTCAAATTTTCTGCAGAATGATTTTTTTTCGACAGTCCCTTTTTATTAATTTATTTATTCAGACATTCATGCCTTCATTCATACATTCATTTATTTTTTATTAGACCCAGTCATTAAAAAAATACTGATTTCCCCAAAATTGCAACAATTGAAAAAAAAAGATAAAAGCTGACCCCACACAAAAAAAAGTTCAATCACATATAATTTAACCGATGAAACAATAATGAGTAATTGTATTACGAAATGACCAGTAAAATCACAAATCCTTAATAAGTAGAGCTGTTACCTTCCAACTGTAGTCTACCACCTAAAAAAAAATTACCAAAAACAGAGCACTCGATACCTTTTACAATAACTTCGATATGAAATAAATTCATGCATGTTTCTGTAGTGATACTAGTATTGAATCATGGACTAAAGTAGCTAAAAAAATTTTCCCTCGATCATAAAAATGAAGTATAGAACTGTCGGCATCTAAATGTAAGGACGTTAAAGTGGAACGAAATCTCCCCTAAGGGACAGTTTTATAAATGTTGAAAATTCATCCTCACATATCGACGCATCAAAGCAATTTCTGCAATATATATACATATTTTTTAAATCATCAATTAACATTCATCAAAGCACGGGCCACAGACTAGCACAATCCAATGAGACACGCAAAATTTTCAGTTTCAAGTGATAAAAACCTCATGATTAATCTCACTGAGATTAGTGAGAAAGAAAATTCACAATAATGATATTTGTAGAACTGGCCCTTGAGGAAAACTAACACTTCGGACCCATTTATCATTGCAGGCGGCAAGCAAAACCAGAACCAGCCGGAGAAGCCATTTCACTGTAACGTTTGCGATGGAACATTTTCACGCTACTCATCGCTCTGGTCACACAAGAGACTCCACTCTGGGGATAAACCGTTCAAGTGCGAAGTCTGTGGTTTGGCCTTTGCGAAGGGTACGTACAACAATTTATATTCATTAAAAAAACAGTAAAAGCAGGATTAAAGTAGGACTACCCTCTCGATAAATTCAATGATCATTGGAAATTCTGGAGAATTCTTCGACAAATCAATCAGACTCCCGATCATACTCTTCAGTCTTTTGTTTATAATTAAAATTGTCATTACAGCTGCTTACTTGAAGAACCACGG
This sequence comes from Psyttalia concolor, assembly GCA_030522845.1. Classification (NCBI taxonomy): domain Eukaryota; kingdom Metazoa; phylum Arthropoda; class Insecta; order Hymenoptera; family Braconidae; genus Psyttalia; species Psyttalia concolor. Next base: position 6,562 of record JAPYZM010001380.1, read on the forward strand.
TCGCGTCCATACCGGGGAAAAACCGTTCAAGTGTAGCGTATGTGGTATGCAATTTTCGCAGAGTCCGCACTTGAAGAATCACGAGCGCATACACTCGGGCGAGCGTCCATATCAGTGCGAGGTTTGTGAGAAAACATTCGCGAGACACTCGACACTGTGGAATCATCGTAGAATTCATACGGGTGAAAAGCCGTACAGGTGTAACACTTGTGGCTCGGCTTTCAATCAGGCGACTCACTTAAAGAATCATGCTAAAGTACATACTGGTGAAAAGCCGCACAGGTAATGTCAATTATTTGCTCAGCAGTGGAGCGAGATGAGTCAATAAGAATTGTTTATTACTCAATCCGATGTGACTCAGGTCAACAGGACTTAACGGCCCCTGCCATTTGTTTTTTTTCCAGATGTGACATTTGTGAAATAGGATTTTCGGATCGTTTTGCCCTGAAACGTCACCGCGCCATTCACGAAAAGTATGGACAGACAGCGAGAAATCAAAATGCCAATAGTGCGAGTAATTCGCAACAGCCAAATGCGAGCAATCCCCAGCAACAGCAGCAGCAGCCTAACACGAGTAATCCCCAGCAGTCACAGCAGGCCCAACAGCAGGCCCAGCCACAGCAGCAGAGCCAGCCGGGTCAGCCTCAAGTTGTTGTTGTTAATGCAACGACACCGGTAACTGTCAGCCAGGGCCAGGGACAGGCAGTGATGCTGGACGAGGTATACAAATGCCAAGTTACTTTTCCAGAGCCTAAATGATTTGACAGTTGAGAAGAGGACACATGCCAAATGCTGTGCTGAATAACTAAACGAGAGAGTTTCTTATCTTTATCCTTCGTCACAAGGAAACAACAATTCGGGAGATACTATTTTTCATCATTCTGTTGCTCTACTATTTTTTTTTTCCCTCCCCCTTCTTTTCGTCATTCATCATCTCACGATGGTGTGTGTTGTATCTGTGAAACAAGGTTCAACTTGTTTGAATGATAAATAATTTTTAACTACCTGTGCCGACGATAGACATTTACATGAAAAAAAAATAATACGCTTTACACAAATTAATGAACGAAAATTTAACAATAATTATTATTGAGATAAACACAATAACATCCAGTTTGTTCGTCAGTTGAAAGCGTTGTGGTGATTTGAATTGAACAATGAACAATTTATTGATGATAAATAATTGATACTGCAAGGAACGATAATGAGTATCGAACAGGCAGACTAATCTGTTTTATAATTTTAAGGGCGAATACTATATTACGAATATCAGTTATATACTATAGAAATAATAGTTTGTAATAGTATAGCTGATTAGAGTAATAATACGTATAAAACTTCGATGCATTATTATTTCTTTTTTTCATTCAAGACAAATTGTAAAATGAACGATCGTGGTTGATCGTTATAATTATGTCCAATTAAAATTTTCTTATTTCGTGTAACTAGCAGTCGCTTTAACCAATAATTTGCAATTGATGAGAAAGATTGTTGAGACAATGTTTGTAATGATTATTGATTGATTATATATTTTTATTTTCTTAGTGAGTGTTTCGATAGACGAGAACGTGAAATAAGTACGTGATGCTTTCGAATCGTTTTGTGGCATGAAAAAAACAATGTGGTGCAGCTTTTTTGAATTAATGAGGAGGGGAAATGTCAATTGACTCGAGTCTGATCTAAAATCTAAGATTTTGTTTTTCTAATGTATCCTTCAACTCGACTCGTGAAAATAGGGGGTTTTTTCCGGTTTTTATACCCAGCATGAATCAAAATTCCCTTCTGTTTATTCTCTCTTCCATCACCTCAGCGATACAGAATTTTTATTAATTTTTTTTTTCCTCCTTTAGACTTTAAAACAGAATGTTCATTTGTAAATTAACGTTTATTGTAAAACTGTTACGTTATATTTCTCTCTGAACGTAAATACGGTCATAATACCTGCTACAGTATTTCGGATTAGATTAGATACAATTTATCTATGAATGTTTCTATACATTTTATTCAGCTTAATCAAAACGTCGAATCAGTTTCGCAAAATGAAAAAGAAAAACAACAAAATCTCAAGTGAATTTATTATTGTGATTTAGTGGGCACCTGAAGCAGCAAAGTGGAGTTCCAGAGGCTGAATGACACGCTTTTTACGTTTAATTTTCTTTCGTTTTTTTTTTTAATTAATTCAGTAGTCAATTTGACGACATTCAATGACAAGAGAAATTTATATCGCTATCGAAACATGTGAAGAGTTAAGTGTGGTAGGTCAGGGACTGCATTATGTTCAATAAAATTTGTATCGTTTCATCCATATTTGTTATTCACTCATCGTCAGCCTCACGTTATTAAATTCCACGTGTAAATATATGTGAATTGTTTAATTAATCCAGTAATGTTAATGAATTGTCTTCCTACAATCGCATAAGATACACCTGACCTGCCAAATTCACAAGAAAATGTAGAGTTTTTTTTTTTTCATCATTCACTAACTTTCAGGCCAATATTTGTAACAATTCGTTTGCTTGCTTTTTTTGTTTCCTCCACGAAAATGTTGAAGTGAAGATGAATATGAGGAGATAAAGTATTTGTCCTGTACAATATACTCAGTGAATTATGGAGGGATTGAAATGTTAGAGTAACGGGTGGAGAATTCTTCAAGTGGGCCATTCATTTTTTTCATTCCTTTGAGACTTCTCCCTATATTTCTGTATTTTTTTGGGGTCTCTGTGATTTTTATCCACCCTCTGAATGCCAATAGACGTCCAGTCGTGAGATGAATGACCAATTTTTCGATTTAACCAAACGCAATTTAAAAACAAAAATATTTTCGACTTTTTCCTCAGTTTTCCAACGCAAATATCGTCAAATTTCAACAAATAAAAATAAGCGCTAAAATTCATGCTATATAAAAAAGCATTTGTAAGAAAGGAAAATTTGATTGTATATATTTTTCAAATTGTAGACTTAGGACAGCTTAAGAACACGGAATTTCTTTAAATAAAATGATTCATCAATTGAATGGTCATTTGATCAATTGAAAGTAATAGGAAGTGACTTGTTAGATAAAAAATAGTATCACTAAGTTATTTCTAATTTTTTAAAAACTTATTTTCGTTGGAGAAGTGAGAAAAGAATTATTGCGTATTTGCAATGAATTTTCTCTCCTCCACGCCTGGAGGTGAATAAAATCGAAAATTCGGTCGCTTGTTTACAACTTTTACAATCGAACTCGTAGCAGTAAACAAATGTTCTCAAATCATAACAAATTAAGTGGAAATGGGTGACCCCCTTGACAAAGAATCCTTCATATTCTTCTTATTTACCCTCACCTATTATTTGTGGCGAACCGTTAACTATATTGTACAGCGTACAAACTCAGATGTACCTATGATAATGAAAAAAAAAAAACAATTAGCCTAAGTTTAGAATTAATTGAATTCTCTGGCATCACAGGATAGTGTTTAAATATTTTTTATTGGCAAGAGGTAAAATTTAATGATAAATTAAGTGAATGAATAAAGGAACATACGTGCAAGAATTTCATTGCAAGCACTATCCAAGCTGATTTATTTTTGCGATACCGAAAGTCGATTTTTATTCCTAGAATTTGTATGTAAATGAACGATATATATATTATAAATACATTATGACTATTGTTTTCTCTTCTGTTGACACTTCAGGCAAGTCTTGACTTACAATTGTACATGTTAATTGCAGTGAGGAAATGTTAGGGGTATTAGAGGATGATGATGAAGCTATTGTCGAGGAGCATCAATTATTCATTGATGAGGAGTCACTTCACAGTCTGTTGAGCTCTGTGTGTCCAACTATACACGATGAGAAAGAAAATTTTGTATTGAAAAATGAGAAACACGTGTAACGTTTAGTTTTATTTACCGTCGATATGGATAATTTAGGAGTTACGAATGTACGTGTACATTATTAATTACTTCGTCTGGGAGAGGCAATGAGGGGTTTGTTTGAGGGATGTTGAGGGCGAATGAGAGCAAGTAAAATACAACCCAAGTAGCACATGGTATATAAGGAATTAGATATTAATAAATATGTCTCGAGGGACATTTCAATTTTTTATATCGTGTGTTTGTTGATTCAGCCAATTGTCTTTTATTCAAGTTTTTTTGTGCTCTACGAAGCCGGATATCAGCAGGTAAGAGGATATTAGTTTGTGCATTAATATTCTTAATTTTTTTAACAAACAAAACGCTCACGCTAACGTTTTAATTTTTTTTCTACTTTTCTGACGATAGCGACAGTTCTAAATTTCTTACGGCCAAGCGTTTTTTAAGTTACAAAAATTGACGTCACAATTACAATTCTCGGTTGTCCTTTGTACACTCAATAATCGTATTATTTTGATTTGCCAATTTTAATTTCATGTTTTTAGCAGCGGATCACCATTTCGGCCCTGCTGGATAATTACTCAACGATATTATTATTAATTACTCACTATTATTCTTCAGGTCAACGCCCAGTTGCACTCCAGACGTCATAACTGCAGTTCTAGAGGTAATAATTCTTCATATAATTCCATTTGAGTTATATTAATCTCTGGATTAAATATTATTCTTTGCTCCCGGGATGAACCCTTTTTTTTATCCGGGAAACGCCTACTCTTCCTAATAAATTAATCTAGTGAACATCCAATGATTGTACACCTTGAAAATTAGCGAGCTCAAGTCAAGATAAAGTGCATAAAATGTTATTGTTTACATCACTTGAATTGCGAGGAAGGGGAAGTGTAATATATCCTCAATTTTGTATTTGTAGTTCCCGCTGGAGGAAAGCCCCCTGCCGGTGAAATTGTGAAAGCCTGTAATGCACGCGACTGCGCGATTCAGTGTTTCATGACATGCCGTAGGTCGCTTGTGACTTGCGGATCATACAATGATAAATTTGTTGAAATTCATCTGGTTATCGGCGATTATTAAAATCGACAATGATGAGCAATTAAGATACTGACGTCGTCCGCCATTGAAACAATCGAGGTATGACAACAATTAATCATTATCAATTTTTGCCAATAGGGAAAATCAATAGGCCCAAATCTCGTTGCATCAGTGTTGGCATGACATTTGTTTATTTTGATTACTTACATCGTGATAGAAGTCAAATGGTAATTGATAATAACGCCTGAGGATGTGGAATATTACTGCGAAAAGGGGTAGACAATTTTTGGTTCGGTGTGGATTTTAATCAGTGATGTACCATTCTGGGGTCTTCTCATTGGGCCCTTGGTTATGCGACACCACAGTCGTAAAGTCATGAAGTAGATTATCTCCACGACTGACAGAAAACTGAAGCCCATGAAGAGACCGAGAAGTCCTCCAATATTTGCTTGAGAGACAAAAAGAGTCAATTATGTAGCGATTACCTAGTGGAGGACTAAATCTTGATAAATTCGTAATGTCACGGGGTGAAAAAATTGGAAGCCTCATTTTTTTAGACTTCACTCCAGTGCAACAGATGTGACATGTCTATTAGATCTGCCTAACCATTTAGCCCCAAATGAGTGCTCAAGAGAAAGCTTAATTTTTTTCTGAATTTCCAATTGTAATGACTGCAAATGTAATGATATTTAGATGCAATTCCCAATGTCATTGCAATAATTGTCAGGGTAATTAAGTGCTGGAGGCGATTCAAGGAGGAAAATTGCAGTTTAACTGTCATTATTCGACTCTGGATTGGACAAAAAAAATTCCAAGCAATATTTTTGGGAAATAATTACACTTACATAGGAACTCAATGAATCCGAACAGCTCGCTCTTCACTAGATTCGGAAATTGAGACTCCACGAAGTAGAGATGAACGACAGCCATATTCTCCCTAAATTCACGAAATCAAGGGAAAGTAATCGCTGAGAAACGAGCTAAATTATTGAGTATTGTTGATAATTACGTGAAGTATTTCTGATCCGTATTATTGAGGTACAGATCATCGATCATAAACGTGTTAGATAGTTTACTCTGCGATATTTGAGTCTCGTAATTAGTCTCGAAACATGCTGGCCAGCAGTTGCAACTGGGCCTGTACATAATCATTAATAATGATTGAGGTCTTGAGATCTCTGTACCAAATTTCATATTTATTTTATAATCGTTAACATTAAAATATAAATATCTGATTGTTTTCATGGAATTTTTATACCGAACGATAAAAAATTCACACGAAAAACCTCGATTGACAAAGGCTTTTGCTCCGAAAATTCACGTGCCAATTGGAGCGATTTTCACATGAATTTTCCTACGATAAATATTTTAATGAGAATCTGCTGGGGATGTTTAAGGGATTTTTTTAAATCTGTCTTCTACTCACGATTCCGAGCGATTGAGCCTGTCCAAAGCTTCTTCATCATCGTACAGACTGTTTTCCATGAGCAATCTGGCATCCTTCGCGCACTTGTCGTCTTTTTTACCACAAATCGGAGTATTCGCTGATTCTTCAATGCAACATTCAAATAACAACGTCGCAAGAGTTAATTTTTCCAATTTTTTACCCCTCAGTTTTCCCTCATCATCGAAATCAAGCGAAAAGCCTGGACAACTCCTCCAAGAATTAATCTCTAAACAATAAATTGGCGCAAACAATGCAATTTGCCACAGAATTCATATACAGCAATAAATTTAATCAATTAATTCTGGATAGAGAATTCTCATTCCCTTGAATTCTCTACAGAATATCTTCGGTGGATTTTTTAAAAGAATTTTCATTTAACCTTAACGAGAACGAATACTTAATAAAATGAGTTGTACATAAAAGTCTAATTACGTCAAGTTTTCCTCTTAAATATTTTCTATCGAACATTTCACTAGAGCCGATGGAAATTGAATTGTCAATAGCATTGTCCCGCGAATTCCCCAGGCCTTCCATTATATTATTTCATATTTTTTTTTTATTTTTCCTACGTACTTGGCATGTAATACTGCACACAATGACATTGGCTCTGTGTGAAATTGGCCTCGCACTCCAGAAGGCAATTCCTCTCGGTGTAGGTTCGATAGTACTTCAGCTTTCGTTCGGTAGTGAAATAACACTTCCTCTTTTTCCTAGGTAACGACAGAATCGACCAGCTCGCGGATGATATTCTCGGTGTGATTATCACATTGGTCTCGACACCGGGACTTATCGCAAGACTGAAGTCTGCGATTTTCGGTGTCTCTATGGGACTGTGAAGAAGGAGTTTGAAGCCAACGCTGGCAGTAGATGAGCAATAATATTCCGTCAGCTTGGCGTCCAGTACTATTGTCAATCCTAGGAAGCGTCCAGCACCGTAGGGCCGCCAGGGCTGCGTGTCTGGAGCTACTGACGTGTTGTAGCCAGTCTCTGGCTTCCAATCAATTGTCTCAAAGTCGTATTTTATGTTCAAGTCGTTCCATTCCTGTCTTTTGGGAGAGGAAACTCTTGAGTTCTTTGATTTTTCAATTCTACTCTTTTCGCTGGTGGTATGGGTACTTACGGATTGTAGAACAAATATTTTCTGTGTACTGCATTGAAATTGCAACACAAACCCTCGTCCGTTAGAATGGGATTGAATATTCTGTCGCATTCGGTCACGTTCTGGTGCCAGAAGCAATAGCGCAGCAGGTCCTCGCAGGATTGAGAGACCTTCGGGTAAATTCTTCCGGTGAATTCACATTTTTTTTTTCATGGATTGAGAAAGAGAGACATTTGCTCCTATCGGAATATTCGTTTGGAAAAAATTTATAGGAAAAATTTGCGCCCGCAGGAATTTTGGGGAATTTCCATTGGAATTCTGTACAAATTCTAATGCGAAATCCCCTTTTTTTGTTATAGAAATTAATATCAAATTTGTATAATTAGCAAATGGCGAGAGGAATGGATAATCTGCTCTAAGATGATTTAAAAATTTGGTAAATTGGACAGTAAAATTCTGAGGCTGATGGTATTTTCAATAGAATATTCTTTTGAGTCGACTATTTTCCTATGAAATTTTCTCGTAATTCACTGCTCGAGTCACCCACGTTGAGCATAAAACGGAGAACATTACTCCAATCCGCTGAGCCAACCACGTCATTATCCACAGAGGTATTTCGAAAATTGCATATGTCCTCGAGCAATAGTTTCTCGACACTGTCATTCCTGTGGCAATTCACATTCTTTTTCAATTTTTTTTCCCCCAGCGTTAGGTAAATAATAATAATTATGTTTGGGTTGTCACCCTCTGTTGATGCGATTAGCTTCGTCTCGTTTCGCATTATTCATATTGCAAACAGTCACTGATGGAAATGGAAATGCCGTCAGTGCAACAGGTTCGGGACTTATGGAAATTATTATTGGGGAATTCTGCCATTTCTGGTAGAGGTGCCAGATGAAGTAGGAGGCGGTCAGGACAGCGCATACGAAGGCCATGATCCAGAAAAGCCTGGATGAAAAAATCGGATTAAAAATTTTTGCTGAAGTACATTGGGAAATGTTTCGTAGAAAACGTCCAAACTTAGGGACAATTGTGTCTATCAAATATTTTTGTTTTAGTGAGGCAGTAAAATTCATCAGTAGAATTAACTGACAATTAATGGAAGTTTAATAGAATTTTCTTTGGTATTGTTTCGGATTCGAATTATCAATGACTGAGATTTTTCCTGAAATTTCAAAAAAATATCTCATCGTTAATTACCCGTTAATTGCACTTTTCACTACAGTTTATTTCAAAAATATGTGGGAACTGTGAATTTTAGTTTAAACAGTTGAAAAACATTTATTTCAATGGAAGAGAATGTCTTCTCAAATATTTATTGATTTATAAATTCGGAAGCTGGGAAATTTTCGGCTTAATTTTTTTATTGAACTTGCCAGATGACTTTCGATATTTCATTAAATCCTCCAGCTACTCCAATAAATTTCAAACAACGCAATCAATATTCCAGATAACATCCCCAGATTGATCGTTGGAATTACCTCTCCAGAATATGCAGACTCTTCTCCCCAACATATTTCAACCCATGAAGACTGCTATTAGCGCAATATTGTTCAGTGAATTCCAAATGTTTGAAGTTTTTCCAACAAGCCTGCAAGTGATTACTCCTCCTAAAATATTCCCCCTTCTCATAATCTTTTCTCATTCGGGATTCAGTGTTTCTCTTAGCTGACACCTCATCCAGCGTCTGGAAATAATTTAAATTGCCATTCGTGGGGGAAAAAGCACCACCAACTTTGCCGCTCGTCTTGATTAGACCCGTACCTTTAGCAAAAAACCTGGACGAAGTTTGACAGCTTCGTTTTGCACATTTCTCAAGCCCTCGAATTTCTGGCTACTTTTGTACGGATTTTGGAGATGCACTGAGTTAACTGAGAACGGCTGAAAAGTTTCCATGTACTCCTTACGCTCTAAAAGACCGCGGTCGTTTTTCCCCGTCTCATTAAACTCATTAAGGTCATTACGAAAAGCACGGGCACGTCTCAAATATGTTTCGGAAGTCATCGCTGTACTGGAGATTTTCACCTCTTTCGAGTCCCCACTAATTACGCTACCAATTTTTGTGATGTGGAGGTGCTCGAGGAGGATCCGCGAAGCAGTCTAGGATTATTTGACGACGTGATTTTTTACATAAATTTCAATCTTGTTTATTACTCACGAATTGAATTAACAAATCGAGCCATTCCATTTCTTACCGACAGGCACATTCATTGACAATAATTATTGCTAAATTTTTAGTGCGACGCCCGCGAAAATAATTAACAGAAAAATTCAACAACTTCAGATGCTAATTATTCAATTTAATTTATTAGGATTTTTGTTGTGAATTTTTGGGGAATAATCTGGATTTTATCGAAAAAAAAATTACTCAAGACTTACCCCAAAAAACAGTTTAAATTTCTCCTGGCAAAAAATTCCAAATGAAGTCAACGATTTTTAAATGAAAAAGGGTTTCTCTATTTACAAAATTCGATACGTGGATTCCCACGAAACCGACGAGCTCCTCGTCTGGCGTTCAACTTCAGAAGTTTGAAAGATCGTTAACGAGTTTATAAAAAAGAAAAAAGAGAGAGAGGGAGTTGTTTACGATACTACCCCCTTGACACACGTGCCAGTACCTTCTCCAAAGTTTCCGTAATGATGCCAACGGGGGTCGATGTTGATAGTTGACCAGTGGAGTGACAGCTGTCCTTTTGCGTTATCAACAGACCCGAGGCTTTCGTGACCACTGTACCATTCCACCTGCTGCTGTCCACGTGGCTGGATTTTTCCACAGTCCCATTGTATGCGTCACTGTCATTTTTTATTTGCCAATCCGTGGGGCTTTCTGATTCACTTGTCATACTATTCCCCTTGGCTCGGTTATTGAATGAAGAGGCAGCGCTCCTCGGGAAGGTGCCTCAGGGACTGGTGGTTCCACCTCCGCTCCACCTTTGCTGCTTTTAATTTCAACTTGTGGACAAAGCGTTTGCTCAAGATGGGAAAATTGCGATAGTCGCCACCGACGACTCGTACCTATTTCATTCATTTGGGTGTTGCATGATAGGGTCAACGCGAGGTAAATATTTGGAGGGAATTATCTGAATTTTTCTTTTACAATCAGCCACGGAAAAATATTAATCGAATACTTCAGTAAATTTTTCATGAAAATCTATTTTATTCTAAATTTCTCTTAATTAAATTCAGGAGAGAAAAGATTGGAGATTCCTACGGAAATAATCTCAACAGAATAAGTTACTTAAAAAATAATTGTACGTATTTTTGGGAAGATATTTTTATACAGAAATTTTTATTTTAAAATCCACACGAGTCGCATAATTTTTTGGTGGAACCGGTGGGAAATGCCGATGGAATTTCAATGAAAAACCCACGGAAATGTTTGCAAAAGTTGTCGGATATTTTTCGTTAACCCGCGTCATTACCCAGGGATATAGCCTCATTATGTACCCCATATGTAATTACGTTTAAACGAAAATTTAACGCAGGAAATACTCATCGCACTCCAATCATTAGCACAAACGTTGATCTGGAGTTGAGTGGATGTGCTGAGGCAATATTGATCCTCGTGTAGTGCAGAGGTAATTAATAGCACGAATATATAACGACTGCGTTTATTTACGTCACGAAACTGGCTACATATTCGCTAATATTCCGTCACTTTACCTTCTTGTAGAGAATTTTTTTCCGCAAATGGCGTCGCAAAATTCGCTCTTTTGTAGTTTTGGATTACGAAAAAGCCTCTCCCGATTAAATCGTGCGATCCAAATTGAGTAGTAGCAGAAAATAAATACCCATTTGGTGTATTCGTGACGGGTTTTAATGATGACCGCAGAATAATTACATAACAAACATCTGCGGTTATCGGTAACGCTAAAAATTTTTACACTTTTAGTCGCGTGACATTGTGAGCTAGAAATGTCCCTCATTTTTTTTTTATACCATCAGTGGGCGAAATGTTGACAATGCTAGTCCCTGGACAATGTCAATCGATTAATTATGCCAGGAAAATGGTGGTAATGTGGGAACTTTGAGGGTGACAGGAAAAATTAATAAACTGTAATAGCAAAATTGCTTAAGCTGCAATTTTTTTTTGTTTAAATTGCGAGGAGAATAAAATCTCCGATCATTTGAATAAAAATTTCACTCTTCGGAAAGGTATGTAGAGATATCAAAGACTTTTTCAAAAATTTCTATGGAATTTTTCCAAGAATTCCATTGAACAAATTTATTCTATTCTAAAAATTCAAATTTTTTTTTCACTCGTCCTTCCATCTGATTTAATTAAAAATACCGTTGCTAAATTAATCAATTAATTTATGAAGTGGCTTGAGTGAAGGGCAAAGTCACGAAGAGTTCCAACTCCCAGGTCCTGAAGGCGTTCTCAATTCCTCGATTTTAATTTCAGCCAGGAATTCTCAAAATGTCAGAGGAGACAAACGTGGGAGGGAGCCAAGATGAGGACGAAAAGAACTCGGAAGGGCCCCCTCACCTGTCTGAGAATCTGTCGGAGGAGATAGTGACAATGTGGGAAATACCCCAGATGTATCAATTTTTGTGTCTGGCCAAGGAGACACTTGGCATCCAACATCTGTCGATGTACGAAATGGAGAGAATGCTATTAATGCCAAAGGCATCCAAACAACTCGGCAATATAATGACATCTCTCTTGTCTCCACCAATGCCAAAATCCAAACTGCGAACTATGCCACCGATGCCTTATCAATTCTGGACGAATTTACTCACGCAGAAGGCACTCGGCTGGTTCAAAGTTTACCAGAGCAAGGAGGGAGACAGTGTTAAAGTTTTGGAGACAATCGGAGTTGAGCCGGAATTCTGGAAGATATTTCCCCATCCTGAGCTCATAAGTGATCGTAAATTTGACAAGTTAAATCTACGAGAGAGAGTATGGCTACTTAAAACAGTCTGTGATACTTTGATACACTCACGGCGATCCCTGCAGGATGAAATCGTGAGAAATTATTTGGACGACGACAGCGAAATGGTACTTGGTAAGGATAGACACGGTGCCAGATACATTTATTTTCCAATTTTCTTGGATAACGATCTCAGGGTGTATCGCCACTGTCTCGATAATAAGATTCTATTGAGTCTTAAACATGGTAAGAAGGAGCCGAAGCCGAAGGCTGAAGTGACGAGTGAAAAGAAACTGGTTAAAAGGAAGAGGAAGAGCTGGAGGTACGGGAAATTGCCGACTAAATCGAAAAAACGGACAGCTAAGGTGGATACCGACAAGATTGAAAAGACAGAGCAGGAGGATAAGAATGATGAAGGGGATCAGGTGGACGAGAGGGAAAAACTTGATGAGGATGGGAAGGACATTAACGAGGAACAGCTCAATCTTCAGGAGAACACTTCCACTGAAGTATCGAAGGATGCAGAGAGAGCAGAGGAGAATGACCCACCAAGCGCTGAGCCTGAAGGACCTGCACCAGGTAAAGATGCATCGCCACCGGAGGAACAGGAGATTCCGTCCGTTCGGGATGATGTCTCCAATTGCTCGAAGACAGATGATGAGAAGATTAATGAGAAGCGAACTGCGAGTCCAGTTCTTCCGAAGACTTCTTCGGACGCATCGAAGAGCGATGATGACAAAATCATTGAGACTAGATCATCAATTGTCGAAGACATCGTGGAGGAACAAGTCGATGGTTGTGAGGTTATTGCAAAGGAGACGGAGGAGTCGACGACTTCGGAAAATAATATTGGAGAATGCATTAGTGAGAAACCGAATAACACTGACGATGGCAGTACTCCTGATACAGAATTGAATAGTGCTACGAGTGTTAAATCGAAGAAGGAAATTGAAGAGTTCAAACTTATGATAACGGACTTGGGGGAATCGAATTTCCGGCTGGTAGCTGATACTTTAGACGGCCTCAGGGACCTAGTGGCGTGTTTCGAAGCGCAAAATTATCCGGAGGGACCCGTAAGCTATGATCATGACTACACATCTCCATATTATGAATTTTAATTTCTTTATAACCAAACACTAACACTGATTGCAGGAAACGGCGGCTTGTGAGGTGCAGTTGATAAAGAAACTCATCCCCTTGATAAGGGAGTTGGAGAAGATTGAAGCGGTTCTGAGGCTATCGAAGATCGAGGCTAAGGAGAAATTGCAGAAGGAGTGGAATAAATTTCAGGAGGGGTAAGTGATGATTTATCAGCTGCCTATCGGTTTTATATTTATCGAAATAATGAATTGATGACAGTGATAAAGAGAATGGGGGCCAGCCAGCTGATGGGGAGAAGGGTTCTAATGCATGGATTATTGGATCGCAGGGCTGTCCTATGCTTGCTAACGGTGACACGTTGTCACAATCCAGCATGGAGGGACAACAATTCGTTGAGGGAGGAGTGAAAATTAAAATTGAGAAGAATGATCCTGATGAAGAGAGCAATGGTAGGTCTTATTTTATATCAATTATCAATTGTTGGGGATTGTTTGGTAGAGAAGTGGTGTAATGATGTATCCTCGTTGAACTCCGAGTTGTTTTTCCACGAAAAACCTCTTGAATTCTGGCTAGTTCTACTGGACTGCCACTCATGTTACGCCAAGTCAGAAATTTTATCCTGTAGACTTTCGTTCCACCACTTCTATACTTACTCAAGAACCCCGAGGCCCCCTAGAACTCGGGAAATCTCAAGTTTCAGACCCAGAGCGGGAGACCCGCCGAGTCCTGCGCCGCCGAGGTATCTCCTCCTACCTAGAGCCCTTCTTCACCTCCTCCGAGGACTCGAACCCCTGCGACCAAGACACTTGGATGGGTCCGGAGCCCTCCGTCACTCCCACAGGTGTAGTATCTTCGCCACCGGAGGCCCCCCCGCGTCCCCGTACAACCGGCGAAGAGTCAACGGGCGAGGATTCGGATCAGGACTGGATACTCCCGGGCTCTCGTAAACGCCGGCGAAAGCGCTCGAGCCCAAGTAAACGCAACAAATCTCACCACAATAAACAACAGACAATAAATTCCCACGGTTCAACAACCCTCCACCCAGCCTCCGAGCCAATAACTATCGAGGCAAAAACCCGACTTAATCCGTTGAATAATGCATCCCCCTTTCGTTCCGTGAATAAAATCAAAATAACGAGTGTCCATTCGGAGTTGGATATCAAGGACGAGGGTCCGATAATCGATAGCGTTACGAGTGGTACAGATAATTCATCAAACAACGGCGTACAGCAGAACTACGTTCTAGTCAATACGGGTAATGGTCCTGTTAATTACGTAGTGATGCCGCAGGATAATCCCCAGCAGCAAGCGCCTCCAATGGTGTCAGTTGTGCCGCCCCCAGTGCAGCAGCAAAATTACATGCAGGGTTATATTCCGGGTCCAGCTGGATACATTGTTCCTCACGTGACGCAGTATCGTTCGCCATACACCAATCCATCGAATCTCCAACCCATGATCATCCAGGGTGGTCAGGTGATGCAGCAGCCTTACATGCAGCAGCCTAGCAATTACTTGCAGTACCAGCAGGTGATGCCGCCTATGACTGTGGCGTATCCCGGGGGAATGCCACCGGCAGTCTCGCAGTCTATGGCTGGTCCGGGCTCGCAGTCCCTGGGGGGACCTGCCTTGCAGCCCCTGGGAGGGCCTGGCGGCCAGCCCATGGCAGGACCTGGCCAGCAGTCCATGGCTGGCCATCCGTCGCAATTAACAGGCCCCCGACCAGCCAATCGAGACCTACACATTCGAGCCGCTGGCTCGCAACCCAGACATCCCGTTGGGGCTGTCATCAGGAGTGCGTCTGTTCCATTCAGGGGCCCACCTAGGCCACCAGTCAGAAGACTGGCTCCCAATACCAGGATTCTTCCGCGCGGTCCTCGGCCGCAGGCCCTCAGGCCCCAAGCAATTGCTAGCAGAAATGGACCCGCTGGGGGAAAGCCCACGGCCAAGACCACTTCGCTGATTGTACTCAGTGATAGTGATGATGAAATCGAGATGATTATTACGGAGAAGTCTGATGGTGGGAAGGGAGGACAGAGGGGACCTGGTAGGCAGAAGATAACGTCTGAGGTTACCCCGCCGGGGAAAAGTGTTCTTTCGCCCCAGATTATTCAGAGAATGAATCAGGGGGGCATATCGATTACGCCTATTAAACCGAAAACAGTGGAAAAACCGACTATTGCGGGTGGCACACAGCTGGTGGTGGTTGTTAATGAGACTGGTAGTCATTACGCTCTCGCACTTCCCAATGGCAGTAAATTGATACTTACGCCAGAACAAGTTGCACAAATTCGAGCTTCCAATGGTGGCAAACTTATATTGTAAATAATGAGATTTGGGGTTTTGTTGGGGTGGGAATAGGGGGAGTTGAACAAGCGCATAATATTTAGACGGGGAGGGCGATGGACTTTTATGTGTTGGATATTATTTATTAACGTTTTTAGGGATTTTGTACATTTTCACACATCGAAGTTTCTGGTTTCGTTTTTTTAACTTCCCGATAAGGGAGTTATTTTTGTTTTTTTTTTTCTGGGATGACAGAGTATGTTGGAGGGAACTGAATGAAGGGAATTGAATGAATAAGATTCCTGTCATGGATTTTATTTTTTTAAAATGTAAAAAGTATTGAATGAATGTGAAAATGCCAGAATTAATAAATAACGAGACTTCTGGGGAGAATTGTAAATAACAAAGTAAGATTGGGGGAGACTCTCAAAAATTTTAATCAAAATCTTGGATTGCCCTGGATAGTTGGGAGGAGGAACAAAAATTTTCTTACGTACGGCTTTTTGAGGGAATTTATTCTCATAATTAAATTCTAAAAAAATAACTATCTGTATTGACAAGGAGAACAAGAATTCTTCAAAAAATTATAAATAGTTAATGAATAATCGGATACATTTACGCGTGCGCAATCGAGATAATGTAATCATTTTTATTCAATGAACTTCGCTAATCAGCAGAGAAATTATTCGGAATTTTTATAAGAAAATGTTCATGTTGGATTAATTATTCAAGTCGTCAGAATGAAAAAGAGAATGCCATGAGATCTCTTTTTAATTTGTAAATATCATCTGAAGCATTGAGAGTATTGACTATTCAGGCATATTTAGAATATTTGAAGAAACAATCTCCTCATTTTCTATACATCACTCGGGTTTTAATTTAATGGAGACTTTTGTTTATTATAATCCAAGAATTTGGCGAGCCTGGTACCGTTGTACGGGGTGTCACTTCCTGGTGGATGCAGGCGCATCTGCAAAAAGTTACGACATGAGTATTAATAATTTTTCCATGCGAGGAGATCTGCCTGGCATCCTAGAACATGGCAAGACACTCTATCTTCGCCAATTGGTTAATGTTTACGTAAATAATTTTGAGGATTCTCGCGTATGCCAATTGATCGCCTTCAGCATTGATCGAAATACGATTGTCATTGTTGCAATTGAGGCACGTCAAGATTCATATGAACAAATAATATCGATACCTGTGTCATTACGTTGCACCTGCGCTAGACGTACGACGTCCAGTGGATTCAGCTGGTATATCGCAAATGCAGCGATTTTTCTTATTCGTTGTACATAAACTTTTTGTACGGTGATCATTTTTTTTTAATGCATAAGTTGATAGATACTACTGGTGGATTGTATACTGAGAGACAACGATAGAATATCATAGAAGGAATTTCGAGGGGCGAGAAATCTTGAGTGAAAGAACAATTTTTCATCAGAAAATTTTGTTGTTTATTTTATTTGGTGTTTTTTTATGGCAATATTTTATTTTGATCAATTAATGCGCATTTTGCAGCCATTGTTCTCCTCAAATTTTCCACTTTTTCGGATTTTTTTCATTAAAAAAAGGAAAATTGAGCGAGAGAGTTTTAGATGATTAGACAAATGAGGTGTAAAATCGCGGAAAAATTCAACAGAATCTGCAAAAAATAATCAGAAATGAGTGTTTACGTCGCATTACACGTAATTAACATCTCAATTCTTCCTCAAGTGATGGGATATTTCACCGGAGAAATTAATTCGCTGATATTAAATCGCTTTCACTCCCAGTATACCAACATTTATGGAGAATAAGGTATAAAAATATCCCACAATACGAAGGAGAAATTGTATCGACATTCAGATAGATTAAGAATACAACAATTGTACATAAACTACTTTTATAGACTACGGAAACTCGTTTTAAGTTGATTATACTAAATTATTAATTCAGGAATGTTAGCATCGCAAGCAGCGTAATTTTGTTATCAATTACTAGTATTGCATTAAGTTATAGTGAATAAAATATGATATTACTAATATCCAGTTAAGAAAGAACACATCATACTTTGAATTTATGTCTCAATTGTTTTATTTTGTTAATTGATCAGAAGATTATTAAATATATTGCTCTCTACAGCCCGTCTCCAAGGATTTTCAGACTGATAAATTCATTATGGGATTTTATTTGCTGAGTTAGAGGGAAAATTGATTTATTCCGAATAATCTGGTGATATATCGTCGGTCGAGATGGCCTTCTCAGCTTCCAATTCCTTCAAGCGTTTCTGAAACGAACAAAACCAGCACCGGTATTACTAGTTAAAAGCTCGCACGTAAGAAGACATTTCGTAGAGAAACCTAGCGAATTCGCTACCCAATTCTATTGGATTTCCCTCGAATTTTTGATTAATTTTTGGCTGATTAAGAAATGAAACAGTTAAATTTTCCCAGCCTTCTGTACAATTTTTTTAGTGGGATTTTTTAGAGGAAAAATTGCGAAAAATTTAGAATTTGTCGTGGAATTTTTCAACTGATTCGACCAAAAATTTATACAATTTTCTTTTGAATGCGATAGGTTTTTCTAGGATTTCTTTTCGTGCGTATTTCTCTGGCGAATTAATCGATCCTCAGGGGTTTCTCTCCATCGAGACTCAACGGATCGTTATGAAGTGGCAAAAAGGCTCGTGCGAGGGGGGCATCGAGTGCTCGTACGGAAGGGCACGTTCATCCAGGACTTACCATGATCCTGTACTTCTCTTTACAAGCGTACTCGGTTTCATCAACGTCATTGTAACAGTCACTCTTGTAATCCTCGGGGATCGGCCCACCCGCAAACTGGCAGAGCCGCGACAGGGGTTTCGCTCGGACTATCATCTTCTCGAAGCCCGTTGGCTTGTGTTGGGGACAGTAGAAGAGGTCTGGTGTGTTCTTGTCGTATACTATACTCTTTCGCATCATGTCCCCGGCATTTACCATCATCAGGAGGGACTGGAAGAAGAGGAAATTTAGAGGACTATTTTCTTTAGTAGACGGCGAATGGAATCGAGAACATTGAGGGGGAGGACTAGTCGCGTGAGATTTCGTTTTAAGAGGTTTTTATTAAGAAATTTATGATACACTCCCCGGCAATTTGGACTGTAGCGCGGTTTTACGGATATTGGAAGGATTCGCCACGTGCTAAATCCGAGGGACTGGGGGAATTTTTAATTAAAATTTTACATTTTTTGATAAATTATATTTTTATTTTTATTCCTCAAACATTTCGAGTTTCAGTGGCAGTTTAAAACTTCGTTATTTTTCTCTTCCTATTTATTTATTCTATGGAAACATTTTTTATAAAAATCCAGAGGCTCTTAATTTCCGAATTGTTTAGTTTTTGCAACAAAGGTGAGGGGAAAAATCGAGTGAAATGGCGAAAATTCTTGTCAAAAAATTTTAGATTAGAGAAAATTTTATTCATTTTCTTCGATTTAAAAATTAATAAAATTTTCAACATAAATTGAATCGAATATTCTCCCGAAATCGTCAGATATTCTCATGAGATTTTTATGCACGTGAGTGAGAGAGCTCGTCACCTTGAAAATAAAAAACTTGGACTTACAATGAGTAGGAGTGCAATACAGCATTGTCGTTCGTTCCCTGCAGGATGAAAAAAAAAAAACCCCTCCGAATTAGATTAAAACTCCATTAACAGACTTTGAGAGTAAAATCCGGCGAACATCTTGGAAAAATTAGCATTTTAATCCGCTTTCTTCAGGTCAGACTCTATTTCCACTGTACGTGAAATGAATCGAGCCAAAGAAACACGGCGTGCAATTGTGATTGGATCCTGATGGTGAAATCCATCACCTGCAGAATCCTTGGCATTGTATACACTATCTTAATAGAATTTCTCCAAGACGCGTATCGATTAATCTTATGCTTGTCGTTTGGCTCACCCATTGCTTCTACCCTGCCGTCCAAACTTTGGTGAATAAAAGAGAAAAATGGGAAATAAAAAAATACAAAAGAGGTATTAAAAAACGTGACGAGACCGTCGGAATCGCAGTCTGACGCTCGACTGATCCCGCGGAGTTGTGAGCATTGAGTCAGGGGGAAAGGAGGTGTATGGGTGGGAAAGGTGCCGTTATGTGGTATATACACATGGTACAGCTCACCTCAAAACCGACAAAAACTTATATTCTCACCTTGGAAAAAATACCTTTCCATTTTGCCCGTCGAACCACTACAAAAAAAAAACCTATCGCTCCGGTAAATTCAAATAAAAAATTAAATAGAGGTAAAATCATTCTTCAATTCTCTGTACAGTATATTCTCCCCTTTGTACAATCTCATCTCAAAGAAATGCCTCTCCATTTTACTCAACGAAATCCCGGGAAAATAAATTTTTCACGCTGGCACATTCACCAGTGACTTTCGATCCATTTTCCCAGTTTATCTCGGAATTGAAGGCAGATAGGAAAATTTTCGTTAAAGTCAAATTTCTAGAGCGAGTAGAGAGCTTCGAAAAAGGTGAGTAGCAATTTTTGTCTATCTCCGTTGGATCGCGAGATATTTTCGAAAAATCAACCCGAGTCGAGCTCAATCGTCCTTTCCCTTCGCTACTGAATGGCTCTTTGTGTATTCTCAGTTTGAGGAAATGCCTTTCCATTTAATCCACCAAATCCCCCACAAAAATCCAATTCTGCCCCCTCCAAAACTCAAATGGAAAAATAAGAAAAAAAAACGACGTCATTTCTTCAATTTTCCAGTGCAAAATAAACTCCCGAAGAAATAAAGTTCTTTGATGTTGCGGGGGCGTCATACGTGGGACTTTGATCATCATCTCACGTATTTCGGTGGAAGCCCGTAATAGGATAAATGGGATGGGTCTGAATGTGTCGGTGTATGAGGGGCGTCATGGCTGTGGGTGACACGCTTGTAGCATTTTTTGGTGCGAGAGGTGGACGATGAGAAGGCGCGGGAAGGTGAAATTTTTTATCATACACTTCGTCGTGATCTTGACAGCCGCCAGATTAGCCGTGGGAAGGCACAGGTTGCTTAATCCAGGATTAACTTGTTTATTTCACGATAGCAAACTTCTTCATTAACCTAACATCGGACTTTTAAAATGGGACAGATTGGGGAGACGAGAGAGCCAAGCTGGGGATGAGAATGTCGGGAGTGTACTGTTTGACAGAAATAATGCTGGAAAAGTTTGTTGGGAAGTTGAGGAACTCATTCTTCTCAATAGCAGACACATCTTCCAGGACATACTTCCCCAGGTTAATGTACATTTTTTATTACCAATGGCATTGAACATTCGGGTAAATTTTTACTGACAATTCCCGTTGTTTTTGACCGATTTTATTTAAATATTCCGCAATTTGATTGAGCTTTTTTTGCTTTGATAAAAATGAGCGAAAGGGAAATATTCGTAGAAGAAGAACTTGTGTTTAAAAAAGAGAAGAGAATATTTATTGCTAAAAAATCTGAGTAACAATTACCGCTCCGTTCGGGAAGAATTACCCAACCCCCCAGGGGCATTCCCTATTTTTAATAAAAATTAGGCTCACGTCGAGACAATTTTTAGCGAGGGATAAATAAATTTTAATGACTGGTTGGATAAGTAGTAATCAGGAATCATTCATTACTTACCTAAACTAATTAAATTAAAAAAAAACGGGTCGAGCTCAATTAGAGGAATAGTTTGATGAGAAATGAGCACCATTGCGCACCTCGTGGTGTTCACCCCAGCCGGCTCCCGTCGCGAACCTCAGGTAACACTAAAAGTGCTGCCGAGGTTTCTTTACACCTCACCTCCCGTCGCTCTGTATGTATTCCAGCTTATTCAAAATTATATAATTTTATAAACGGGAGGAGAAGATTCCGTACACCCCCCGAGCATTCCCAATTTCAATTTTTAAAAAATAAAACACCTTCACTTCAATTGTTGAAGAAAAAATTAGGATTTCCTATCGTACCCATCGATAACTTTCAGTAAGCACTCAACAAATTTTACCAAAAACCTATAACAATTAATTTATAACAATTTCCGTAATTTTCCCCGAGCGTTAAAAATCCTAAACAATCAAATAACAAACCGTTAATTTTTCCTGAATTTTCCTCTCCGGGCAGATGCAAAATAAATCGACCACTGCCTCAGTTTTCGAATGAAAAAAAATTGGAGGAGCTATTTAGCCTATTTACCTATTAGCCTATTTATTTAATAATTAGTCATTACTCTATAAATGCATGTGCAGCTAATTTTCCACACAATTCGCGACAAAAATAAAATAGAAGTCCAATAGGATTTGTTCGAGGAGGCATTGGGAGCTGCCGTTGGCTCCGCTCGTTCGTTAATTAAATAGCAATCGATTTTTAATGTAGATCAGAGTTATTGACACACGTAACGACACTTACATCGGCCTTCTGATGGACTATATGGACATATGTCTGGAGGCCGTCAGGGGATTAACGTCTGGGAAGACTAAGCATTTAGTTTTAAAGGCTCTGGCTGACACTCTAGCCGGCTATCTACGGGTTTATATCCTTCCCATGACAAAGAGGTCCTACTACGCCGGTAATATCAAGTATCGAAAAGCTAAGAGGCTGTTTGATCTTTACGACGAGCTCAAGGTTTTTTTACGGAGTAATGGAGTTGGATGGAGAAAACCCAGGGAGTTTCATCACCATCACGATGTTACAGCGGTTGATATACCCCCGGGGACAAGTGATCAGGACTGCGCAGGATTGATTCTTTATCCTGGTAAAAGCTTCTTGTCTGTGGAGTAATTAATATCTGCTCTTTTATTTCGAAGTTTTTTTATTGGATTTGAGCCTTTCCAGGACCCGATCGATCGGTACAAGTTCCCATGCCTTATCTCGACGACGAGAGAAGTCCTAACAGGTCCTTAAATGCTCTCGTTTATTTATTTATTTTTTTCTGGGGACAATGGGAGCAGTTGATTTTGGGTTTTGCGGCATTACGTGGGCGAAAGGCTTCAGGAAAAATCGCAACGAATTCGCTAGACAATTCTAGGGGATTGGCATTTTTTTTTCTTATTTAATTTTCTTTACAATTTATTTTATTATTAAGTTTTTCAAGCTTTTATTGTTCTTTTATTTGTGCGTTTGATTACTCCAGTTGAAAGAGGAATATTCAGTAGACGGCTAATAAAATCTCTGATCAAATTCGTTTAAAAAATCCTCACAAACGAAATTCTCAACTGATCTCGTTTTGAATTGTAACAATTCCGATAAAATTATGTAATTAATTGGCCCGGCATTTCCATTTGAAGTGGAAAGACTGTCGTCGCTCTTTATTTCTATTTTTTTGGTGGGTTTATATTGAAATGCCCAATTGAAAATTTTCGGGCCTCACTTAATTATTTTACAATTTATTTTATTATCAATATATCTTTTCTAGAATTTTATGGCCTCACTTTCTTCAAGCTTTTCGTTCGATCATTCCAATTGAAAGAGGAATA